>DWKF01000002.1:0-164452 GCA_018249355.1 Cecropterus longipennis
TTCAAGTTCTTCAAGTTCTTCAAGTTCTTCAAGTTCTTCAAGTTCTTCAAGTTCTTCAAGTTCTTCAAGTTCTTCAAAGTAAACATAAAAAGAGCGATTCCAATGGGATCGCTCTTTTTATGTTTACCGTCACAAAGTTGTTTGGTCACGGCTTTCGGGTTTATAGAACTTGCGATTATCTAAACCAAAAACTCTATCTGAAAAGGAACCTTCAGCCGTCTTTTCCAATACCCCAGTCATCATCTGAATACTAGCATCAAGCTCGTCTAATTGATGTAAGACTTCTGCCTCCATAACGACTGGTCTAACTGGCGATCCATATTCTAGGATACCATGGTGTGATAGTACCACATGGCGCAATAATATCAAATCCTCATCCTGCAAATCAAACTTTAATTCTTGCGCTGCCAAAACAATTTGTTCATCAATCAATGTAATGTGCCCAATTAAATTACCTGACAAAGTGTATTGTGTGGCAACTGGCCCAGATAATTCAATCGTTTTCCCTAAATCATGCAACAAAGCCCCCGCAATCAGCAATTCTTGATTTAACTGAGGATATTGTTTCGAGACACTTTTAGCTAATCTAGCAATAGATAAAGAGTGAAACGCTAAACCACCAGCAAAAGCATGATGGTTGGCTTTAGCAGCTGGATAACGTAAAAAAGCATCATGATATTGTGTGAATAAACGCCGCACTAGACGATTCCATGTCGGATTAACAATCAACAGAATATAGTCATTTAAGGCATCATTCATGTCTGATTCTTTAATTGGTGCATGAACCATGAAGTCAGACGGATTTTCAGGTTCACCAGAGTCAGTTAGACGAACACTGGTAATTTGGACTTGTGGCTGATCGTGATATGAACCACGCACACCCTGCAATTTTACAATTTTACCAGGAATAAAGCGCGCTATCTGATCCTCGGTAGCATCCCATAAATTTCCAGGTAAATCACCAGACCTATCAGAAAACACTAACCCAATATATGTTTTCCCATTTTTGGTTAATCGTACATCTGCACTTTTAATCAATGCAAAACTATCAACATGCTCTGAATCTTGATAATTTGCTAATAATTTAGTCATATTCTGCCCTCACAGGTTAATTTACTTCAATTCTATCACACTTTGAAAATCATCGGTTTCCACTCGAGTTGTCCAATAAATAATTTGTTGTTTATCTGACACTCGGGCTAAAATATCAAGTACTACAGCACGCCTCTGCGGGTCAAAATTGACAAAACCATCATCGATTAACATAGGAAAATTAATGACGTCGGCAACGACGTGGGCCAATGCAAGACGCATCGCAACATAAAGTTGTTCCTGAGTACCAGTAGATAATGAGATTATGTTGAATGACTCATTATTTTCAGTCGTAATAATAATTTCGTCTTTTTCAAAACTAATGTGACGGTAACGTCCTATCGTTAATTGATTAAAATAATCTGTCGCAAATTCAATCATTTTTGGAAATCGATTTTGTGAAGCAGCGTGTAAAGCACTATAAATCCAACGATTTGCTAATTTTTGAGCCAAATAGTCACTAAATTGATCGATAAGCTCAGTTTTTTGGTCTGCAACAGTTTGTTGCATTATCATGAATTGATCATCACTAACTCTTTGCATCTGTTTTGCCTGAATACGCGCTAATTTTGCTTGTTCTTCAGCAAAGCGCTGTTTTAAATGTGTAAGATTGCTTTGTTCAATTTGCAATGTGTTTGACAGCGCTTGTTCATTCTTAAACGTTAAAAGCTGTTCCTGATCATAAGCGGATATTTGCTGAACGATTGCTTGATAACGTTGATTATTTGCCATTTGCTCGTGATAAGCAACAGCCAAATTTTGCAAATCCGTTAATTTTTCAACCTCATATTTCTTGAAAATTCTCTGTAAATCAAACATTTTTTGTTTTAATGAGATACTCGAGGCGTCAATCATATTGCTTAGCTGTGATTGTTGTTGCTGCCAAAGAGCTTTTTTGTTGTTTTCTAGTAAATCACGATTTTGAGTAATTTGTGACAGTTGATCCACTGACTCTTGAACCGACTGCAATACTATCTCCACATTTAAGTCCCTAGCTAAGGACTGTATTGCTTTATTAACGTGATTCATTTGTAATTCAATTTTTTGATTAATAGCTTTTAAAGATTGGTCACGCTTTAGGTACTGTTCAATGCTTGGCTGTACAGCACGTATTTGTGTCTCATTTAAAGGATAGTACTGCTTTTTAATCTCATTCGTCACATGATTGGCGTGTGCTGCAAACCTGAATATAAAAATGACAATTGCTACTAAAAACAAGAGCCATAGCCAAATGGGTGTCACTATCGTATAAGTTATTACGACCAACAACAATGCTGCACTGATCAAACCAATCAATCGCATTTTGTAATTTGACAGATGATGGTCATCATTTATTGATAATAGTTCTGGCACTTGATTACTTGCAAACTGCGCTTGAGTCGCTTTTTGTTGTGTCAATAATTCATCGCGTTGTTGCTGATCACTCACTAATTGGCTGACCATCATTTTTAATATCATCAACCGTTTATTGCTGTCTTCAATTTCGATTACAAATTCTGGTTGTAATTTTAAATGATCCATCTCTTGTTCTTGACGACGAATATTGCCCACCAAAAGATCAATTTCAACTTGTAATTGCTCAGCGTGTTGTAAATCTACCTCTGAGACTGAACGAACATGCTTTTTGTCAATTTGTTGCGCCTCAGTAAAAAGCTGATATTGACGTTGCAATTGTGTTAAATGATTAATGGCTTCTTGCGATTTATCTATTTTTTCTTCTAAAGTAGCAACTGATTTCGTCAATTCTGAAACAGTCTGTTGATCATCTAAAAATATTTGTAACGCTTCAGATTGCGTTGACAGTTTGCTTTCACTTAATTCGTATGCACGGACCGCTTGATTAAGTGGCCGTTTCCCACTAGATCGTTGCGCAAATAAATTATCCGCTTGCTTATCAAAGTTTATTGCAGCCTCCAGCCATTTCGTGCTGCCAACTGCGCCGAGATTTAATAACAATTTATGTAAATCGAACGCACTAATTTGTTTAATTTGAGCCAAATCCTGCTCACTAAAGTTAAAAATTTCATCAAAAGATTGCCTTGTTAACGGTGATAAATTATTGCTTAGCCACTCCTCTGGATTAGCTAACTCGTGTTGGTCTGCGAGCCGAGTTATAGTCAAAGTGCTTTGCGTTCGACCAAATCGTGCGATACAAAAATCACCATCTGCGGTCTCGACCACTAAATCGCCACCGTATCGGCTGCCATCTCGGGGATCATAAATATTATTGGACTGTTTTTTGCTAGGAAAACCAAATAAAATCCCAACAATAAATGCACGTAAGGTTGATTTACCGGACTCATTCTGACCAACAATTATCTGAAATTGTGTATCAAAATCAAACGCAACCTGAGACCACCTGCCAAAACCACTGATATGAACTTGTTTAATTTTCATGTGAGCGTCGCCTTTCGCTAATTAATTCTGTCATTCGTTGACGCAACAACTGCTTACCAGCAGATGTCGTAAAATAATCACGCACAAAAAAAGGCACTTGATTTGGCAAATAATCATTCACTTTAAATGAAGACATCAGTTGCACAAGCGATTCTTCCCAAAATTGCTGGTCAATTGTATCGCTAATTTGTGCTGATTCATAATCGTCAATCAAATTTAGACGAACAATCCACACGTTTGGCGCCATATTAGCACGCAAGCCTTCTAGGGCTATACCACTAGCGATACGTGAGGTAAATTCCGGATGATTTTTTTGAGAAATATTGATTGTCCAAAATCCAACTTCATCATCACACAATTTTTGGGCACGCTGAATCAAATCCAATTCATCTACAACATCATTAAATGTCACTTCATGCCAAACGACAGGTGCCACGTCAACAAATGTAGGCACCAAACGACCAGTCTCATCACTAACCAAATAATACCCTTTTGGCCCAGTTTCAGTGAGATTCAATCCTTGCAAATTTCCTGAATAACCAACAAAGGGCCGCTGATTGAGTGTTTGTCGCTTATGAATATGACCCAGTGCCCAGTAGTCATAGTTTTTAGATAATAAATCACCAACAGAAAACGGTGCATACGGCGAACCATCCGCACCGACAGAACCATGATACATCCCAATTTGATAATCAAATTGATGATTTTTTTGAGGAAAATCATCAATAATACGAGTAGCCTGTCGCTGTGTCTGATAACTAAAACCAGTAATAGCAACATGTTGACCGCCCTGTACTGTTAGTGATTTGGTTTCAACCTGCTGTGAGAACACAATGACATTAGCTGGCCAAGGTAAATGTTGTCGTCGATCTGCTTCAAAATCATGATTACCAAAACTCAAATAAACCGGTATTTTTGCTGCTAGCAACCGATTAAACTGTTGATTCACAATACTTTGAATATGCGCACTATTTTCCGCAGCATTGTACAAATCACCCGGAAACAAGACAAAGTCTACAGATTCAGTAATTGCACCATCAATCAACCTAATAAAAGCAGTGATAGTTGCCTCATGAACCATCTGTTTTAACGCTTCAGGTAACCGCCCTTTTAAACCAGAAAACGGATTACCTAAATGTACATCCCCTGCATGAATAAATTTCATTGTAACTCCTAAGCGAATATTTGTTCGTATGATTAGTATACCGAAATTTCAAAATGACTTCAATAAAAAAACGCTCGTCTGAGCGCTTTTGATTTTTAATGTTTGAAATGTCGTGTTCCACTAAAGACTAAGGCAATGCCTAACTCATTGGCTTTGTCGATTGAATCTTGATCTTTGATCGATCCCCCTGGTTCAACAATTGCCTTAATACCATGTTCAGCAGCATATTGCACCGAATCATTCATCGGGAAAAAGGCATCGGATGCTAATACGGCATCGCTAAGATCTGACTTGTTAGCAGCCTTTTGAATTGAATAAACGACAGAATCAATACGATTTGGCTGTCCTGCGCCAACACCCAAAGTTTGACCATCTCTGGCAACAACTATTGCGTTAGACTTGACATGTTTGACAACTTTTTGCGCAAAAATCATTGCCTTTAACTGCTCCTCTGTCGGTACAACTTGTGATACCACCTTGAACGAATCCGCTGACTCTTCCACCAAATCGCGTTTTTGAACGACTGCACCACCAAGTACAGATGTAACTTCAAGCGCTTGCGGAATTGCAGTAGTAAATGGCAACGTCAGCAAACGTAAGTTTTTCTTAGCAGACAAAATTTCAAAAGCCTCTGGTGTAAAGCTTGGCGCAATGATAATTTCCAAAAATATCTTGTGCATTTTTTCAGCAGTTGCGGCATCAACTTCTCGATTTAATGCAACGATTCCACCAAAAATTGAAATATCGTCAGCAGCAAAAGCCTTATCCCATGCTAACTCAACTGTTTCACCCTGCCCAATGCCTGCTGGATTCATATGTTTAACTGTCACCACAGTTGTTTCATCAAACTCTGCAATAATGCGCAATGCAGCGTCAGCATCACGAATATTGTTATATGACAATTGCTTCCCATGCAATATTTCTGCATTCAACACTGAATATGACTCAGGCAAGGCAGTCCGATAGGCTGCGGCAGATTGATGAGGATTTTCACCATAACGCATATCATCAAATTTTTCAAATGGCAATGTCAGGTTTTCTGGAAATTCCGTTTCTGTCAAATAATGAGCGATTAAGGCATCGTATGACGCCGTATGTTGAAATACCTTGGCTGCTAGGTTACGACGATAGGTTTGGTCCACTGAACCAGACTTCAATTTGTTAATAACATCATCGTAATCAGCTGGATCAACAATTGGTAAAACAGCGGCAAAATTTTTAGCAGCTGAACGTAACATTGATGGCCCACCAATATCAATATTTTCGATAGCTTCTGCTTCTGTGACCCCGTCTTTTTGAATCGTTGATTTGAACGGATATAAATTCACAACCACAATGTCAATTGGCGTAATGTCATATTCGGCTAATTTAGCCATGTGTTCAGGCAAATCACGACGTGCTAGTAAACCAGCGTGCACACGTGGATGCAACGTCTTGACACGACCATCTAACATCTCAGGAAAATCTGTGACTTCGTCAATTGCCAATACTTCCAAGCCAGCCTCTGCTAACACTTTATGTGTCCCACCTGTTGACACTAACTCATAACCTAATTCCACCAAACTTTTAGCAAATGGTACCAAACCTTTTTTGTCGGAAACACTTAGTAATGCACGGGTCATTTTAAAAATACTCCTTCTTTCAATAACTTTTCTAGTGTGTTCGGGTATAAAACGTGTTCCACATGATGGATACGCGTTTCCAATTGTTCAAGTGTATCGTCTTTTTTAATTGGCACCGCTTCTTGCGCAATGATTTCGCCAGTATCAATGCCATTGTCAACAAAATGGACTGTGACGCCAGTCTTATCGACACCTGCTTCAAACGCATCCAAAATACTGTGCCGCCCAGGAAAACTAGGCAACATCGCTGGGTGCAAATTGATGATTTTACCCAAATAACGATTGATTAATAATGGCGTCAAAATGCGCATGTAACCTGCCAATAAAATACCATCAACTTGATCTGCTTCCAGCTGGTCAATAATCGCTTGTTCAGCAGCTGTTTTGTCAAGATAGTGACTGTAAATAATTGTCGTTGCTGGCACGCCAAATACTTTTGCTAAGTTAAGCACACCAGCTTTGGAATGATCAACCACTAATCTGACAATTTCAGCATTTAGATTGCGTTGTATAATGGCGTCATTTAACGCCTGAAAGTTTGTGCCAGTACCAGAGGCAAACACTGCTAATCGAACTTTTTTTACCATGGTGCCACTCCTGTAAACACCACAGCTTCTTTTTGACGGTCAGTGATTTTACCTAATAGATAAGCAGGTTGTTCATTTTCAGTCAACATCGTCATGGCATCCGCTAATTGACTAGGCTTGACTACCAATACTAACCCTAAGCCGTTGTTAAAGGTCAATAGCATATCGGATAGAGAAACATTGCTACGTTTTTGTAAATCATCAAAAATTGGCAGTATGGGCCATGATCCCCAACTAATTTCAGCTGATAGATGTTTTGGTAAGGCGCGGGGCAAATTTTCAACTAACCCACCACCTGTGATATGCGCCATTGATTGTACAAGACCTGCTTGAACTAACGGCCATACTGATTTGGCATATAATGCTGTTGGCGTCAACAAAGTCGTTTGCAATTGCTCATCAAGCTGTTGAAAGGCTGATTCATTATCAATATGATAAATGTGGCGAACTAATGAGTAGCCATTTGAATGAATGCCTGACGATGGCAAACCAATTAAAACATCATTTACATCAACATTTTCTGGTTTCAATAACTGATCCCGCTCTGCTATACCAACAGCAAATGCAGCTAGATCGTAGTGATTTTTAGCATACAATCCGGGCAATTCAGCACTTTCGCCACCAATAAGAGCCATACCAGATTCTTTGGCTGCATGTGCTATGCCTTGTACGATTTCAGCGACCACTTCCGGTCGCATTTTATCAACTGCCAAATAGTCCAACATGAATGCCGGTTTGGCACCTTGAGCTAAAATATCGTTAGCCACCATACCAACTAAATCTTGTCCAATGGTGTCGTGCTTATTCGCTGCAATCGCCAACAATAACTTTGTTCCGACACCATCTGCGCCGGAAATGAGCACTGGATCTTTGTAGTTTGTCCCAAGTGCATAAGCTGCACCAAAACCGCCAATACCACTCAAAACATTATCGTTATATGTTTTAGCGACTTCATCTTGCATTAAATTAACAGCTTCTTCACCGGCTTTAATATCAACGCCAGCCTTCTGATAGGCATTTTCGTTGGTCATCTTTCTCCTCCCATAATTGGTTGTGCGTCAAGATGAACAGTTCCATCTGCCAAAATATCTTGATTACGCAAAGATCTGACTTGATGTGGATGATAAGTTGTGGTTGGCTCTGGTGCAAAATCAACCTCATGGCGTGCCTCGAAAGCCGCTAATCCAGCTTGATAGTCATATATTGGACTAGGATAATGTCCATCAAAATACGCTGTGGTCAACCCTGTTCCATCACCATAGTATGGCAAATTAATCGCTGATACTAAGCCATCTACCGACAAGAATCCTAATGAATCGGCTTCTATCATCTTGGTCATTTCAGCCAATGAATGGTTCGCGCCCATTAATTCTTTAGTGGTTTGCATATCAATACCATAAAAAGAGGGAAATTTGAAAGTTGGGCTCGCAATGCGCACATGAACCGACTTGGCGCCTGCCTCTTTAAGCATGCGAACAATGAACATTGATGTCGTGCCACGAACGATTGAATCATCAACCAAAACAACATTTTGTCCGCGAACAACATCACGAACCGCACTTAATTTCATACGTACCGCGCGCTCACGTTTATCTTGTGTTGGCTCAATAAATGTTCGAGCAATATATTGATTTTTTACCAAACCCATTTCGTTTGGTAGGCCAGTAGCTTCTGCAAAACCAGCTGCCGCGCTCAAACTTGAGTTGGGAACACCGACCACAATGTCGGCATCCTTCACAGGCTGCTCAGCTGCCAAAGCTGCTCCCATACGCTTGCGAGCTTGATGAACATTGACACCATATATTGATGAATCAGGTCGAGCAAAGTAAATATATTCCATCGCATCGATATTTAATGTCGTTTTATCAGTATAATGGTCAATCGTGAGTCCGCTATCATCTATAATCAGCAGCTCACCAGGTTGTACATCTCGCAAAAATTTGGCACCAACAACGTCTAATGCTGCAGTTTCCGAAGTCACAATGTATTGGCCATCCGGCATTTGACCAACCACAAAAGGTCGAAAAGCATGGGGGTCAAGCGCCGCGTATAATCCGTGCGGGGTTAGCAGCAAATAGGCAAATCCCCCGCGGAGAACATTGAGTGAAGCTTTAAGTTTGTCAACAAATGTTGACGCTTTGGAACGACGAATCAAATGCAATAAAATTTCTGAATCAGCCGATGACTGAAAAATAGCACCTTCTTCTTCGAGCTTTTCACGCAATGTCAAGGCATTAGTCAAGTTACCATTGTGTGCAAGTGAAATTTGCATATCATGAAAATTGACCATGAGTGGTTGTATATTTTCTATACCGTGAGAACCGGCAGTCGCATAACGAACATGTCCAATTGCACTGTTTCCTTGTAGGGCATCTATTCTACTTGGATCCCGAAAGACGTCACTTAATAAGCCAAGTCCTCTTTCCTGCCACAAATGCCCCTCTCGATTAGAGACAATTCCTGCCCCCTCTTGCCCACGATGTTGCAATGCATGTAAACCATAATACGTGAGTTGTGCAGCATCACTACGTCCCCAAACACCAAAAATACCACACTCTTCATTGAGGCTTCGAACATTGACGCGCGATTGCTCAGCGACTGGCGTCTTATTTGCCTGTGTATCAATACCTGTCATTATCCTTTTAATCGCCATGAAATGCTCTCCTGATAGATGGTTTGGGTCTCTTGTCGTGATAACTGCAATAATTGGTCACTTGATTGAATCGTCATTTGATCCTCAGCAGATACCTCACCAATTTTTTTAGCTGAATCACCGGCAAGTGCTTCAAAAGCTTCGCGATTTTGAGGCGCTACGGATACGATGAAACGACTCGGGGTTTCAGCAAATAAAAACTCTGCAGTCATGTCAATAATAACATTGAAACTGAATTGACCAGCAAAAGCGCTCTCCAACAAACCGACAATTAAGCCGCCTTCTGACAAATCGTGCACGCTAGCTAATAAAGACTGATCCGTTGCTGCTAATATCAGCTTCTGATTGGTAATTTCATCATGATCATTAAGGTCAAAAAGTTGCCCATCAATATCGCCAGCTTGCATTTTTTGAATTTCAGTACCGTTGAAACTGGCGTTCGTTTCTCCGATGATATAAATGCTGTCGCCGACATTTTGAAATCCAATCTGTGTCGCTTTTGACACATCAGTTAGCAGACCAACCATACCAATCATTGGTGTCGGATAGATGGCTTGACCATCCGTTTCATTATAAAGTGATACGTTACCAGAAATAATTGGTGTATTGAGTTGTTTTGCAAGGTCATTAATGCCGTCAACTGCTTGAGATAATTCGTAATATACTTCCGGATTATCCGGTGAACCAAAATTCAACCCATCTGTGATGCCAATTGGCGTTGCTCCAGTCGCCACGATATTACGAGCTGCCTCGGCCACAGCCATTTTGGCGCCTACTTTAGGATTTAAGTACAAATATCGTGCATTCACATCAGTCGTCATTGCTAATGCCTTCTTAGTCCCACGAATTCTAACTAAAGCCGCATCGCCACCAGGTTTAATGACCGTATCAGCACGAACTTGGGAATCAAAATGACGGAATAAATCACTTTTTGAAGCAATCGTCGGTTGACCAACTAAATCAAGGACTGTTTGCTTTAAATCAGTTACATCTGGTACGAATTGATCTGCTTTCAAAATAGCCAAACGTTTAGGCGCCACCATTGCCAAATCTTGTTTAGGGGCATGCGTCAAAAAGTCAACGGGCACATCAGCCACTACTTGATCATTGAAACGTAAACGATAGCGACCATCATCCGTCACATGACCGATAATGACAGCATCCAAGTTGGCTTTTTTGAACAAATCCAATATAACTTGCTCTTCCCCTTTTTTAACAACAAATAACATGCGTTCTTGGGATTCAGACAACATCAGTTCATATGGTGTCATCGCTGTTTCACGCTGTGGCACTTGATTTAAGTCTAAATCAATTCCCATACCAGCTTTTGAGGCCATTTCTGAACTCGAAGATAACAACCCAGCGGCACCCATATCCTGTATACCAACAATAATATCTGAATGGTCGCGAACCGCTTGCAAAGTGGCGTCCATCACTAACTTTTCTAAGAATGGATCGCCAACCTGAACAGCAGAACGATCAGACTCATGTTCGGTTGAAAATTCGGCCGATGCAAATGATGCCCCGTTGATACCGTCACGTCCTGTTTTGGCACCTACGTAAATAATTGAATTGCCAACACCCTTTGCTTGACCGACTTGCATACCTTTTTGATCCATTAGTCCAACGGCCATAACATTAACCAATGGATTACCGGCATAAACGGGATCAAAACCAATTTCACCACCAACTGTGGGAATCCCAATCGCATTACCGTAACCAGCAATACCAGCAATCACGCCATCAACAATGTGGCGAGTATGAGCGTTATCAAGTTCGCCAAAACGTAGCGAATCTAGTACTGCAATAGGCTGCGCACCCATTGAAAAAATATCGCGTAGAATACCACCAACACCGGTTGCCGCGCCTTCATAAGGCTCAACAAATGATGGATGATTATGACTCTCGGCCTTGAATACTACTGCTTGATTATCACCGATATCCAATATGCCGGCGCCTTCACCCGGTCCCTGCAAAACACGTTCATTTGTTGACCAAAAATGTCGTAAAATTGGCTTGGACTTTTTGTAAGAAACATGTTCTGACCACATGCCAGAGAAAATGCCTGTTTCAGTGTAATTGGGTAAGCGATCAAGCGTGTCAACAATAAGTTGATACTCTGCATCAGTCAAACCCCATTGCTGATAAATTTTACTATCACGGACCATTTCGGGTGTTATCTCATTATCACTATGCATGTCCTAATCTCCCGCTATTATCTCTGACAAAATGCTTTTGAAAAATGGTTGTCCATCAACATTGCCTGTTACTGGGTCTACTGCGCGTTCTGGATGTGGCATCATGCCAAAGACATTGCCCCGTTCATTCATAATGCCAGCGATGTCATGTGCCGAACCATTAGGATTTTGAGCATAACGGAAAACAATTTGATGATTATCTTCCAGTTGTGCTAATGTTGCGTCATCAGCATAATAATTACCTTCACCGTGAGCAATTGGAATCATAATTGATTCTGTTTCATAGGCATTTGTGAACGCTGTATTTGGATTTTCAATCAACAGCTCAATATCTTCACAGATAAAACCTGGTACCTTGTTGACTTGGAGTTGACCAGGTAACAAACCAGCTTCCGTCAAAATTTGGAATCCGTTGCAGACACCCACCACTAATTTACCATCGTTAGCTGCCTGAATAACGGCCGCCATGATTGGCGAAAACTTTGCAATGGCGCCAGTTCTCAAATAGTCACCATAGGCAAATCCACCTGGTAAAAAGACGGCATCAAAGCCATTAAGGTCGTTATTGTCAGCTGAGATAATTTCGGCATCAATACCAAAATCTTGCAAAGCATAGAACATATCAAAATCGCAATTTGATCCTGGAAATCTAATCACTGCTGCTCTCATAGGATTGCCTCATCTTCATTGACGATAGATAAATCAAACCGGTAAGTCTCTGTATTTTGATTAATCAAAAGTGAATCGGTAAAACTTTTCACTTCAGCATTGGCTGCTTCAACATCACGTGCATCTAATTTCACTTCGAAGTACTTACCTTGTGATACTTGTGAAATACCAGTGTAATCCAGTCTAGTCAGAGCTGATTTGATAACTTCCCCTTGTGGATCAAGAATCGATGGCTTATAGGTAACATAAATTTTGGCTAAGTACATATTTATTTCTCCAATTTTTCTAAACGCTTCAACACTTCGCGATAACCAACAGTCAAATCACCTTTGTTTTGTCGGAATATATCTTTATCAAGCGATTGACCACTGGTTTTGTCAACCAATCGCATATTATCTGGTGACAGTTCATCGGCGAGAATCATATCGCCGTCAGTTCGTCGACCAAATTCAAGTTTGAAATCAATTAACTCAATGTTAATTTCCGCAAATCGACGTCTCAATATGTCGTTGATTTTAGCGCTCTTCAAGCGAAGCGACTTAATTTCTTCCGCCGTTGCGTAGTGCAAAGCAATGAGTTGTGAATCATTGATAAATGGATCATCCAAAGCATCTGATTTAAAGTAAAATTCTTGGACAATTGGTGTCAACGCAGTCATACTCGCGACACCGAATCGACTGACGAAATGACCTGAAGCAAAATTTCGCACCACGACTTCAACGGGAATGATATCTAATTTTTCAACCAACTCATCCGTTTCTGAGATGTGTTTTAAATAATGTGTTATAACGCCATGTTGTTGAAGGTGCTTGAATAAGAGATAGGAAATTGCACTATTAAGGCGGCCTTTATCAGAAATATTTTCATGTACTTTACCATTTAAAGCAGTTGCTTGATTTGTATCATGTAGCCACAAAATGTCTGCTTGATTTGTCCAATAAACAGATTTAGCTTTTCCTTGATACTTCAAATCACCACGTGTTATCGTTTGATTGTTATAGTCTGTTTCGTTGTTCATGTTGTTTACCCCATGCGATTAAAGCTTGCCCGTTTTTATCACCTAGCACCGTAATGTGTCCCATTTTACGATCCGATTTGATTGTTGCCTTACCGTAATCATGAAAATGCCATTCTGGATGATTTTTAAAATCGGCTTTTGCCTGCGTCAATTCATCACCTAATAAATTCAACATTGTTGCTGACTGCGTTAACGTAATCTCTGGCAGTGGCAATCCTACAACGCTTCGAATATGACCTTCGAATTGCGAAACATTAGCTGCTTCAATGGTAAAATGTCCTGAATTATGAGGACGCGGGGCCAACTCATTTACCCAAACTTCCTCATCGTTGACAAATAATTCAATACCCAAAATACCTCGCAAATTAATTTTTTCAGCAATTTTATGGGCAATTTCAATAATTTTTTTGCTGAGTGTACTAGAAATTTTAGCAGGAACAGTTGTGTACTTCAGAATATGATTGTGATGGACATTTTCAGCGATTGGCCATGTCGTAATTTGCCCATCATTGGAACGGGCAACCATGATACTGACTTCTTGTTTAAAATTGACAAGTGTTTCTAAGATTAGTCGACCACCAGGAAAATTATCAGCTAATTGTGATGCTTCAAATGGTGTATCAAGTTGCCATTGACCATGCCCATCATAACCACCACTCACCGTTTTTAAAATTGAAGGCGTTGTTCCCGTTTTCAACTGTTCAGCCGAATCAATTATTTGAAATGGGGCGACTGGTACACCTGCTTCATCTCGAATAAACGTTTTTTCTGCTATACGGTCACTGGTAATTCTTAACAAATCTACCCCTTGAGGCAAAATTTTTGAGGCATACTTTTTCAAAACATCGCGATCAACGTTTTCAAATTCATAAGTTAGCACGTCGCTAAGATTAGCTATTTTTTTTAGGGCATCAACATCATCATAATTTGCGATAATTTGATCATCTGCTACCTGCCCTGCTGGAGAAAGTGGTGTTGGATCAAGCACAATGACAGTGTAACCCATTGGCTTTGCTGCCAATGCCATCATACGCCCAAGTTGCCCACCACCAATGATACCAATGGTTGCTGGCGGTAAAATAATGTGCGTCATCTTAGCTCCTTTTCACTATCAATAGATTGTTGCGTTTGTGCTTGCCTAAAGTTAACCAAATTGGTCAATACTTCATTATCTGATAATGCGATTATTTGAGCAGCCAAAATCGCGGCATTTTTTGCGCCAGCATTGCCAATTGCCACTGTTGCCACGGGAACACCTGCCGGCATTTGAACAATTGACAACAATGAATCAAGACCGTTCAAAGCGTGTGATTTCATAGGAACACCAATAACAGGTAAGGTCGTGTTGGCAGCTAGCATCCCTGGTAAATGTGCAGCCCCGCCTGCACCAGCTATAATAACTTGAAAGTGGTTATTGCGCGCTTCCTCAGCAAAATTTTGTAGATGTACGGGCATACGGTGGGCCGAAATCACGTGTTTTTCGTAACTAACACCCAACTCTTTTAAAAGCATGACTGTTTGCTTCATGCTTTCCCAATCACTGGTTGACCCCATCACCACAGCTACTTGTGTCATTTTTTCTCCATTTCTTTTAGTTCCGCATCACTAATCATTCGTTTATGATACTAATTTAACAAAAAAATTAGCAGTTGTGTTCGTTTTAAAATAAGAATTTTCACACTTTATAGTTTATAGTTCGCATTTAAGTGGATTTTTGCGGATTTTAATTTAAATAACCGAATGTTAGGTTTATGAGCGCTTTCAAAACAAGAATTTTGACCACAAAAAAAAAGCGACGGGCGCTTTTTTAATGTAACTATTAGTAATTTTCAAGATAAGAATCTGTTTCCCATTCAGAAACAAACTGACGATATGATGTGTATTCAATCTTCTTTGCTTCAATAAACTTATCAGCAATATGTTCTCCAATGGCTGCACGAACAACATCATCAGCCGCCAACTCACGAACTGCAGCCAACAGAGTATCTGGTAAGTCTGTAATGCCTGCCTTTTCCCGTTCGACCTCATCCATCAAATAAATATTTTTATCAACTGAGGCCAAAGGCTCTAATTCACGCTTGATTCCATCCAGTCCTGAAGCCAAAATGGCTGCCAATGCAGTATAAGGATTAGCTGTTGGGTCAACTGAACGTAGTTCCAAACGTGTTGAATTACCACGTGAGGCCGGAACTCGAACCATTGGTGAACGATTTGATGCTGACCATGCAACATACACAGGTGCTTCGAATCCAGGTGTTAAGCGCTTGTATGAGTTAACTGTCGGGTTTGCAAGCGCTGTGAACGCAGTCGCATGTTCCAAAATACCACCCAAGAAGTTATATGCTGTTTTTGACAAGCCCATTTCATCCGATGTATCAACAAATGCGTTCCCATCTTTTGTAAATAATGACATGTTTGTGTGCATACCCGATCCGTTAATACCTGCAACAGGCTTTGGCATAAAGGTAGCATAGTAACCATTCTTGCGTGCGATGGTTTTAACAACCAACTTAAACGTCTGAATGTTGTCAGCGGCTTCAAGAGCTGAAGCGTATTTAAAGTCTACTTCATGCTGTCCTTCAGCAACTTCGTGGTGAGCAGCTTCAATTTCAAAGCCCATTTTTTCCAAAGTCAAAACAATTTCACGACGAACATTTTCACCCATATCCAATGGTGCTAAGTCAAAATAACCACCTTTGTCGTTTAACTCTGTGGTTGGGTTGCCTTTTTCGTCAAGTTTAAACAAGAAAAATTCAGGTTCTGTCCCAACATTAAACGCCGTAAATCCAGCTTCACGCGCATCAGCGAGTACCGAACGTAACGCATGACGGGGGTCTCCAGCAAATGGTTCACGATCAGCAGTATAAATGTCGGCAATCAAGCGAGCCACTTTACCACCATGACCATCCGTTGCCCATGGGAAAATCATAAATGTTGATAAATCGGGGTAAAGATACATATCTGATTCATTGATACGAACAAATCCCTCGATTGATGAACCGTCAAACATTAAATTGTTGTCAAGCACCTTATCTAATTGAGAAGTTGGTACTTCAACGTTTTTAATCGCACCTAAGACATCAGTGAATGTTACACGAATGAATTCTACATTTTCATCAACAACAATTTGTTTAATTTCTTCTTTGGTAAATGTTTTACGAGCCATGATTTTCCTTCCTTAACGAGCCCCAAATCGCCCGATTTGGGCGAATTCTTTTTGTAATGAACGACGTAATGCTGATTCTGAATCTTGTTTTTCTTGTGCTTTGCGGTGTTGTTTGGCGAATATTTCTTGAATATCTTTGATTGAATCGCCCGAATCCAAAAAATCACGAATGGCTAATAATCGATCAACATCATTTAATGAAAATCGACGCTGACCACCTTTGCCACGTCCTGGTGTGATTAAGTTTTGCTGCTCGTAATACCGTATCTGACGGTCAGTCAGTAACGTCAATTCACGAACTGTACCAATTGTTAAAATTGATAAATTGCGTCTTAACTCACGTTCGCTCATCACAATACCCCTTCGCTTAAGATACTTTTATTTTATACGAAATTTTCATCGTTTGCAAATATGTGTCAGGAAACCTAACATGATATTTTGCGTTATACCAATTTATTCACATTATGAAAAAAAGATAAGGCTGAATACAGCCTTACCTTAAAAATTATTTTGTACCACCCTGATCACCATTAGCACCCTCTTCAACACCTGGGTTCCACCAACTGACACGAGCATTAGTATTATAAACTTGTAAGTTGAATCTTGAAACTACACTTTGTGGCGCATTTTCCCAAGTATAAGTGTGCTTCAAATCCGCGTGAGTAATAATACGATACTGAGTCGACGGGAACAGGCAGCTAATGATTGTTAATTGCGCATTTTTTGTTGGATCCAACACTGAGACATCTGTGTTCTTAACAGTATCTTGTCCAGTAATCTCATATTGGTACAGACCTTTATTATTTGCTAATAGAACTGATGTGCCATTCAACCATGATGATCCCTTTAATTGACCATTACTGATATATGGCGCGTTTTGATTAATCACTTGCTGTAACCCACTAAATCCAGTTACACCATCGTTAAAATTATGCGCTGCCAACCCATAATTTCCCTGCCCCATCACTGGTATTTTAGTGCCATCTGGATCTTGACTAGAGCGGTTGGCGTAATCAGCCCCCAAATTCAATCCAGCATTACTATAAGCATCATTATAAATTGGCAACAAAATATTACGACTTGGAATTGACACAAAGCCTTGCTTTTCAAATCCCTTAGCCGCATTTCGCATCACCATTTTTCTAATTGTGGCGCGAGAAATAGTAGACGACGATGCTTTTTTAGCAGCCACCTGTCTTTCATGTTGCTGAACAGGCTTCAATATAGCTGTTTTAACTCCTAGCATATTTTGTTGATAAACATAAGAGCCACCGAGGTATGCCAGTAAAATAATGCAGGCGCCTATTAAACCATCATAGATAAGTTGACGTGGTTTGAACTTATGATGTCGCAAACGTGTTATCAGTAAGCGACAAATAGCAACCAGCAAGAAAGCAACCACAAAAACAGCAACATAAGTCGCAATTTGATGTGCTAACTGATGAGGCACTTGACTGTCATTTAGCGTAGCTGCTATATTATTTGGTAATATTATCATGATAATCCTATACTTTTCTGTTACTTAGCATCATACCATGTGGCGCCAGAATGACTTTCCACTTTTAAAGGCACATCTAACGACACAGCTGAGTCCATCACGCTTGTAATAATTTCTGATAATTCATCAATTTCACTAGATGGGGCTTCAAAAATTAATTCATCGTGTACCTGTAATAGCATGCGTGCTTGGAAGTGATTCGCTTTTAACGCATCATTAACTTTAATCATAGCAATTTTGATGATATCAGCAGCTGATCCTTGAATTGGTGAATTCATGGCAGTCCGTTCAGCAAAAGAACGCAAATTAAAGTTCTTCGCATTGATATCTGGTAAGTAACGTCGACGATGAGCAATGGTTTCAACGTAACCATGATCGTGTGCAAATTGTTTGATTTGATTCATCCAATCATATATTTGAGGAAACTCTTGAAAATAAGTATCAATAAATCGCTTTGCTTCTGCTCGAGAAATACCCAAATTATTAGCCAGACCGAAGTCAGATATACCATAAACGATTCCAAAATTAACTGCTTTGGCAGTTCGTCTCATAAGTGGATCAACAATGGGATCATTTGGCAAACCAAATACAGCTCGTGCGGTTTCTGCGTGAATATCTTCGCCATTCAAAAATGCTTTTTGCATATTGGCATCCCCTGTCACATGTGCCAACACACGAAGCTCAATTTGAGAATAGTCGGCACCAAAAATTTGCCAATTTGGTTCACTTGGAATAAACGCCGTGCGAATTAAGCGCCCTTCTTCTGAGCGCATTGGAATATTTTGAAGATTGGGGTCCACAGACGATAATCTTCCTGTTTGAGTGAGTGTTTGCAAGAATCGCGTGTGGATTTTACTATCTTCTGGATAAATGACTGACAACAAACCATCAATATAAGTAGATTTAAGTTTAGCCAACTGGCGGTACTGCAATATGTGATCCACAATTGGTGCTTGTGGTGCCAACTTTTCAAGAACATCAATGGCCGTAGAATAACCTGTTTTCGTTTTTTTGATAACTGGCAATCCCATTTTTTCAAATAATAGCACACCGAGCTGTTTAGGTGAGTTTAAATTGATTTTTTCTCCTGCTTCAATGTAGATAGCGGACTGAATATCTTCAATACGTTGCGCTAAATCACGTCCTCTTTCTTGTAAATATTCTGGGTTAACTTTAATTCCTTGAAACTCCATATTAGCTAATACATGTGCCAATGGTAACTCAATGTCCGTATATAAGTGAGTCTGCTGATGTTCATTTAATGCTGAAAAAGTTGGCTCTTCTAATGCCATCAAGGCATTTGCTTTGTTGGCAATATGCATCAAAACACGACCACTATCTGAAGGTATCTGAAATTTAGCGCCCTTGCCATAGACTTCTTCATCAGGAGTGAGATAAATGTCAAATCGTTGCGCTAATGTCGCAAACACATTGTCATTATCAACAGTGTCCAGTAAATATGCCGCGAGCAAAAAGTCAAAATTAACACCAGTTAATTTCAAGCCTAAACGCTTAAACAAGACTAATTGCGCCTTGACATTGAAAACATTTTTTTGAATTTTATCGTTTTCAATCAACGCTTTAAGTTCAGGCTGCTGTAATAATGATACATCTCGACTACCATAATACCCGACAGCAGCATTTCCAATCACAAAGCCAATCATCTCGCCAGCATGGTAATCTTCGCCAACATATTCAATATGGAGCGCAAATTTGTCCCCTAACATACTTAAAGCGCGTAAATTACTGTCTTTTAATTCAACAACTTGTACACTCTTCTCATCAACCGTATCGTCTCCAGCAATTTGGCCTGAGCGCTTCAGCGCCTTAATCTTAGCTAGCTGTTGCTTAAAATCTAATTTTTCATAAAAAGGAATGAGGGCATCATAATCAACACCGCGATATTCAATCTCTTCCAGTGGTAATTCGAGATCAGCCGCCGTTAAAATAGTGGCTAATTGACGTGCTCGGAACGCTTGATCACGGTCATTCATCAAATTTTCTTTCATCTTCGATGGTTTCATACCGTCAATATTGTTGTATAAATTATCCAAATCATGATACTCTGCCAAGAGCTTGAGTGCCGTTTTTTCACCCACCTTAGTTACACCAGGATAATTATCAGACGTATCGCCAGTCAAGGCCTTTTTTTCAATAATCTGAGCAGGCGTCAAGTTGAACTTTTTCAAAATGTAATCCGGTGTATAACGTTCAATTTCAGTGACCCCTTTTTTCGTCACATTTACAGTAACATTATCGGTAGCCAGTTGTATTAAATCCTGATCTCCCGTCACAATTGTAACTGAATATCCAGCTGCTTCACCCAAACGTGAATATGTCCCGATAATATCATCTGCTTCGAGTCCATCTTGTTGATAATTGCGCAGTCCGTGGAGCGCGACCATTTCACGTAGATAAGGAAACTGTTCTAAAAATTCAGATGGTGTTTTCGAACGACCATCTTTATAACTTGTTAATAGTTCACCACGAAACGTCGTTTTACCAGAACCAGCATCCCAAGCCACCACTGCCAAATCAGGTTGCATGGGGTCAACTATTTGGTCCAAGAAATTATTAAACGCAACTAATGCATTAGTATGTAGGCCTTCATGTGAAATCATGCGGTCTAGTTGATTATACATCGCATAAAAAGCTCGAAAAGCCAGTGAATTACCATCAATTAATAAGAGTTTTTTATTGGTCATTTGCTATCCATTCTGTTTTTCATTGTAATGATATCTTCAAAAACAATGTAGTGAGATAATACCTATCTCAATTATTATACCATGTAATAATTTTCTAAATAAAAAAGCCCTAGCGGGCTGAATTTTATTCTAAATAAATTAGTCGCGAGATCCACCGGCTGCAACACCAAAGATCCGCAATAAGGCAAAGAACAAGTTCACAAAGTCTAAGTAGAGACGTAGCGCGCCGTTAACTGCCAAGCCCGTTGTATCAGCTTGTCCAGAATATTGAGCGTACATCACCTTAAGATTTTGATTATCATAGGCTGTGTACAAAGAAAAGACAAATACACTGACCCACGAAATTAACAACGACACCATACCGCTGTAAAAGAACATGTTAACAACGGAAGCAATGACCAAACCAATCAACAAACCAAACAAAATTGATCCTAAACCAGTCAAATCACGCTTTGTCACCATACCATATACAGCCATACCGCCAAAAACACCAGCAGCTGACACAAATGCCATTAAGACTGACGCGCCAGTATAAACTGCTAACAGCAAACCAAGCGTTAAGCCTTCAATCACGGCAAAAGCCATCAGTAATCCAAAAGCTTTAGCTGGATTTTTGAACGTTGCTCGTCCAATCATCGTCATGATTAAAATTTGTACCCCAAACAGTGCAAATGTACCAATGATGTTACCAGCAATAAGACTATAAACTTGAGTTAAGAAAAAATTCTGAACAATAAACCCTGTAATCGCAGTCACAATGATAGCAATACCCATGAAACTATATGTTTGTCTAAAAAATGCTCCTAGCCCATCATCGACACCCGTCACATCGCGACGTGCATTCATATTAAAATTATCCATTAATGCTTACCTCCTCCAATTAGCAAATACAACACCGTTGTATTTCAGTTATATCCATTATATCAGAAAGGTCATTAAATAGACATTAAGTCAAATCAGTATGAAGTTGCCCAAGTAGTTTTTCGTAAGCAAATTCATATTTTTCGATGTCACCAGCCCCCATAAACACCATGACTGCATTATCATACGGCATCAGCAAACGCATATTATCTTCCTGAACGATGCCACCAAACTTGGAAATTTCTGCACCTAAGTCCTCTGAAGAAATCGTACCTGATTGTTCTCGCGCTGAGCCAAAAATATTAGCCAAATAAACTTTATCAGCTGCTTCTAGGCTTTCCGCAAATTCGTCCTTATAAGCAATGACACGAGAAAATGTGTGTGGCTGAAAAATAGCAATAATTGGCTTATTAGGGTATTTTTGTCGAGCAGCATCTAAAGTCGCGGTGATTTCTGTTGGATGATGTGCGTAATCATCAATCACCGTAATATCACCGATTTGTTTTTCACTGAAACGTCGTTTAACACCTTGATATGTGAGTAAATACTGACGTATCAAATCGAGATCAACTTGTTCCATGTAACTCACTCCAATGACAGCCAAAGCATTTAAAATGCCATGTTGCCCGAACAAGGGAACGGCAAAATCACCAAGACTTTTACCACGAAATACCACTTCAAAATGAGAGCCTAAAGTTGATTTACGAATATTAGTAGCAACGAAGTCATCTTTATCAGGGTTAACGCCATAGTAATAAACATCGGCATTCGGTTCCAATGACCGTAGATGTGCATCATCACCCCACGCAAAAATGCCTTTTTTGACATTGTTGGCAAAGTCAGCAAATGCACTGGTGACATCCTCAATCCCTGTGTAATAATCGGGGTGATCAAAATCAATATTAGTCAAGATCGCGTAATCTGGACGGTAATCCTTAAAATGGCGACGATATTCATCTGCTTCCACAACAAAGAATTGCGAGTTTGGTACCCCACGTCCGGTGCCATCCCCAATCAAATAGGAGGTTGGCGCAATGTTTTTGAGCACATGGGCTAGTAATCCAGTCGTTGATGTTTTACCGTGCGCACCAGCGACAGCAATTGAGGTCGTTTGAGCAATTTGCTCTTGAACTGCTTCAGGATACGAAATCATCTTAACACCTAGTTCAAGTGCGCGTGCTACCTCGACATGCGTATCTTCAAAAGCATTTCCCCGAACAAAAACAGCTGACTGGTATTCGTCAACATTTTTAGCTTCAAAGGGCAAAATTTTGATACCCGCTGCTTCTAAAGGTGCTTGTGTATACGTATAAGTATCAATATCAGATCCCAAAACTTCATTGCCTTGATCATGCAAAATTTGCGCCAAGGGTCCCATTCCTGTGCCTTTAATACCAATAAAATAATATTGTTTACTCATTATTTTCACCTTCTGTTACAAATGTAAAATATTGTAACTCACCTTTTCGCAGTTCAAAAATTAAGCGACGATACTGTGCCGTTTCATCATTTAACGTGCGATATACTCGTGGGGCATTCTTCAAATTATCGCTCATTAGTAGTTTAGGTCCACGAGATTATCACGATACAAATTAACAGCCTTTTCAAAATTAAAGCTGTCACCAACTTCACCAAAATCGTCTGGTAAAATCAGTGCACCTGGCTTATCAGGAGCGCCTGGCAAATGCAATTCTCTGCCAGACACAATCATTCCAGCCGAAGGTACACCGCGTAATTCGCCATCCCAAATCAAGGCGCCACTTGGCATCATTGTGCCTGATTGCGCAACTGCCACTTTGATATTTTCTTTAATATTGGGCGATCCCGAAACAATTTGTAAGGTTTTATCATTAGCCACGCGCGTTTTGGTGACATGTAAGTGATCAGAGTCTGGATGTGTGGCAACCGTTTCGACGTAGCCAATGACTAATTTCGTTGGTTCAACCGTCAATTCATCAGAAAATCCGGCTTGCTTTAATTCTTGATTAATGACATCAATTTGTTCTTGTGTCAATGTTAGCTGACCAGATTTGTGCTTAATCTGTATTTTTTCGCCAATGCCAAAGATGTTATAGCCTGTTGTTTTATCCGAAGATAAATCACTCACTCGGGTAACATTTTTATTGGTAGTCACAACTTGTTGGTTAGCATTTGGTGCCAAAATAATCATTAGAACATCTCCGAGATGTTCTGGGTTATATGTTGTTATCATGGTTAAATTCCTTTATTTTATCAGTACGTTATCTATTTTACATTACTTTTTAATACCAATAAAGTCAATATTTGACGAACGCTAGTGAAAAGAGTAAAACAGAGTAGTACACTGAAAAAACAATGGAGTAATCATCGTGAAAAAAGCTTATATCTATGTTCTCATTTCAACATTTCTCTTCAGTTCGATGGAAATTTCATTAAAGTTAGCCGGCAGTCAATTCAACGGCGTCCAATTAAATTTTCTACGTTTTTTAATTGGTGGTTTAGCTCTAGTGCCACTCGCTGTCCATAACATGAAGCAGCGTCACGTCACCTTTCAAAAGCAAGACATCGGTACTTTTCTCTTAACTGGATTTGTGGGTGTTGTTGTCAGTATGACATTCTTCCAAATTGCAGTTGAAGTCGATGCTGCCTCTACGGTAGCGGTCCTGTTTAGCTCAAACCCAATATTTGCCCTCATTTTTGGCTATATCATTCTTCATGAAACGCTAACACGTTCTAACTTGATTGCTGTTGTTGTATCCGTTATTGGACTACTCGTTATTGTCAATCCAGCTCACTTAACGAATCCACTTGGCATTTCACTTGCACTGATCGCGGCACTAACTTTTGGCTTATTCGCAATTATGCAACGTCAAGTAGGTATGAAGCGTGGCTATGATGGTTTAACAATGAACACATTTTCGTTTATTGCTGGGGCCTTGGAGCTGATGGTGATTATGATTTTATCTCATATTCAAGGTGTAGCTAATTTGTTTATAAAAAATCCTGTCATGCATGATTTTTCAAACATTCCTTTCTTTCAAGGCATTACTATCCACAATATCATTTTGTTGGCATACATATTCTTGGGTGTCACAGCAGCCGGTTATGTACTTTATTCACTAGCAATGGAGGCTTCAGATGTCTCAACTGCCTCGCTTGTCTTTTTTATTAAACCAGCCCTTGCACCAATCTTGGCGCTGATTATTCTCCATGAAAGCATCAAACTTAATACAATAATCGGCGTTGTCATTATCGTGATAGGTTCAACCATCATGTTTATCGGCAATCGTTATAGTAGTAAAGCTGACACCGTGCCCTATCAACAAGAAACCGAAACACAAAAAAAAGCCTAACGGCTTATTTTTTTTGATCCAAATATCGTAACAATAGCTTAGCTGAAGCTTTTCCAGCTTCAACCACATAGTCATCAAACACAACGCCTGAATCACCATTGGCTAAATCGGAAACACCACGTAATACAATAAACGGCGTCCCAAATTGGGTGGCAACTTGCGCTACCGCTGCGGCCTCCATCTCAGCAACCAAAGCGTCTGGAAAATGAGCTAAAATACGTTTTTTGGCATCATCTTGTATAAATTGATCGCCGGAAACAATAAGACCTTCTTTAACGGCTGCCAATTTTTCAAAATCAGCGACAACTTCAGGATCGGCCAAATAATACAAAGGTTTGTTAGGTACCTGCCCAAATGCATAGCCAAATACAGTCACGTCAACGTCAGAATGGGCAACTCGAGTACCGACAACCTCATCACCAATTTTCAAGTCAGGGTCAAGGGCGCCAGCCGAACCAGTATTTACAATTAAATCTGGTTCAAAATTGTCAATCATGACTGTCGCCGCTGATGCTGCTGCAACTTTCCCAATACCAGATTCTGTTAAAATTACTTCATGCCCTTTATAAGTACCTGTAGTAATTGAGGCACCACCATGCTGCTTTGTCGTTGTGTTATCTAGTGCAGCAATCAATGACAACTTTTCTTCCGCCATTGGTGTGATAATACCGATTTTCATAATAATTTACGCTCCAAATCTAATTTACTAAAAAGAAATACGCATAGGTCGCAATAATTAATAAAGCCAAAAAGATAATGGCTAAATTATAACGATGCGTTAATCGCTTAGATTTGCCGATTGGTGTCAGTTTACCATCTGATCCCAATTCATAGCGACCTTTGCGAGTTAATCGCATCTCTTGACGTGTTTCTGGTGTGACAACTTCTATCTTTATGGGGTGTGCTTTAGCATATTCTTTTTCTGCTTTCACCCGTTGTTTATCACGTTGCTTTTGGGCTTTTTTCGCAGCTTTTCTTGTTTCGTTATCCATTCATTAACCTCTAAGATAGGCCCAATACAAAAACGCCGTTACTGTTTTTTGATCGTTTAATTTTCCAGCTTCAAACATCTCTTTTAAGTCATCAAACGAAATTGTTATCAGATCCATTGTCTCCCCTAAATCACGAGGTAATTGATCTGATTTTGCTATTGGCTGTAGGTTTTTTGCAACATAAAGATGCATATAGGCATCAGAAAAACCGACTGTTTCCACAAACCCGATTGCCCTTTCAATCGTTCCAGCGGTCATTCGTAATTCTTCGTTTAATTCGCGAACGACCGCATGATGTGGGGCATCGAAATCTCTTTCATCTAACTTGCCCGCCGGAATTTCAAGAATAAAATCACCAATTGTGGCACGCCATTGCTTTTCAAAAATAATGTGGTCATCATCGACCATTGCTAAGACTGAAATAGCTGGTACGTGTCTCACAATATCACGCTGTGATGTTTGATTATTGTAGAGTTGTACACTTTGTTTTTCAACACTAAAAATGGGTCCTTCGTAGACAATTTTAGTGTCTGTCACAATTTCTTTTTCAGCCATTAAATTTCTCCAGCTTTTGCCCTAATGGGTTGCACGCGGGCAGCTTGATATTTTTGGTGACCTTGTACCAAAACATACTTAACCTTTTCGCCTTGAATTAACGACTTAAAGCCGTCCATTTCAATGCCATTAAAATGGACGAAAATATCATCACCACCATCATCAGGTGTGATATAGCCATAGCCACGTTCTTTTTGCCAAATTTTTACTGTTCCTGTTTTCATATCTTTATTGTATCAAAAAAGTTGCCTACATGGACAACTTTCATGGTTTTCAATTAATTTTTAAATAAATGCTAGAACAACAAAATTTATCAAGAAAAAGAGCGATACGATGATTAATACTGGGGAAATTTCTTTGAATTTACCTAATGTTAGTTTCACTATAATGAAAAATAAGAAACCAGCGGCAATACCGTACGAAATGGAATAAGAAAATGCCATAAACACTGACGTGAAGAAAGCTGGTAATGCTACTTCTAGGTTTTCCCAAGAGATTTTAGTAAATTCTCCCATCATCATGATACCTACCAGAATCAATAATGGTGATGTTGCCGCAGTTGGTATAACACCAACAAACGGTGCAAAAATAATCATCAAAGCAAATCCAACTGCCGTAACAATATTTGCCAAACCAGTACGGGCACCAGCAGCAACACCAGCCGCTGATTCAATAAACGTTGTCGTGTTACTAGTACCTGCGATACCAGCAAAGGCTGTTGTAAATGTGTCGACAACCAACGCGCGATCCATTTTAGAATTAAACCCTTTATCTTCTTCAAACGCTTTCGTATCTGCTTTTGAGAAAATACCAGTTTGATCACCAATACCAATCAAAGTGCCAATCGCATCAAACAGACCGGTAAGTCCCATTGCAAAAATGGTAATAATTGCCAATGAGGCATGATGCCAATCAGTGAACAATGATCCCAAACCATTCGCGCCTAATGCTTGTCCAAAAACATGTCCCAAAGATCCAAAGGCTGATCCAATAGAAGTCCCAGCTGAAATGCGCGTATTGGTAACACCCATTGGAATACCAATGACTGTTGTCGCAATTAACGTTATCAAAAACGCACCAGGTACTTTACGCATTACCAATATTACTAATAGAATAAAACCAATTAGTGCCAATAGCACAGATGCAGAATTAAATTTTGACAGTTCAGGTGTCACGCCACCACTCGCTAAAATAGAATTAATCGTACCTGTGGCCTTGCCAGTAAATGGTTTGTCATTTAGCGTCAAAATATTGCCTGGATCAACGATAAAGTTGATAAAACCAGCGTTTTTTAATCCAATATAAGTGACAAACATACCAATACCACCGCCTATGGCAGCCTTCAATTCACTAGGAATGCCTTTCACAATAGCGCGTCGACCATGTGTTAAAGTAATGATGATATCAACCACACCGACCAAGAACACGATTGCTAAGGCTTGCTGCCAATTGAATCCAAATCCAAATACAATCGTATAGGTAAAGTACGCTTGCATGCCAATTCCTGGCGCTAATGCAAATGGAACGTTAGCAAACAAGCCCATAAAGAGGGTGCCAAATACGGCCACTAAAATCGCAGCCAAAAAAACAGCTTGCTGTGGGATACCTGCTTGACCAAGAATCTGTGGATTCAAGAAAAAGATGTAAGCCATGGAAACAAAGGTCGTGATACCTGCGACAATCTCCCGTCGTACACTGGTACCATTTTCCTTAAGATGAAAAAACTTTTGCATGTGTGTTTATCTCCCTTTGACATAGAAAAATCCACCCATCACAAACGATGAATGGATCAACACCACGCAATTTATGATAGTCCAACATGTTGGTGTTGGGTAGAAACTGTCGGCCAATATCCGACACTATATCAACAATTTATTTTAATATATTCTAGTTTAGCACCGTCACGACGCAGTTGCAAGAATTTCAAATAGTCATTAAATGTTGTGATTGAATCCTCATTTTTTTCGTAGCGACCGCGTCAATAAAGTCCTTATAATGAGATACAATCAAAACAGCGCCAGCATAATGCGTTAAAAAATTTGTCAGCGCATCTAAGGCGAGTAAATCTAAATAATTAGTGGGTTCATCTAAAATAAGTAACTGCGTATCGGTAAATAAAACTTGTAGCAGTAACACTTTTACTTTTTCACCGCCACTTAGTGAACTAACTTTTTGAAAAGCCATATCTCTTTTAATGCCAAACGCACCAAGAAAATCTCTGGCTAATTGTGGCAGTTGAGAAGATTTCAATAATACGTTTTCTAGGACTGTCTTTTCTTCGTCCAAACCAGACAAATTTTGTGAAAAATAGCCAACCGGCTTATAATAATTTTTGATGATTTGCTTAATCAAGGTGGTTTTACCACTGCCATTATCACCTAAAACAGCCAGTCGCTCCCCTGTTTCCAGATTAAAATTCACGTCTTGTAACAGTAAATGATTGCCGGCTTTAACTGTTTCCCCTGTTATTTTTAAAATAGACCGTGTTTTATAGTTTTGACCTGCAACCGTTTGAAGTTTTAAAGGCTTTGTGACAAGCGGTTTATCAACTTTTTCTAGTTCTGAAAAGCGGCGCGCCATCGTTTTGGCATTTTGACCTAACTTTTTCTGTGTTTTTAATGCATTACCTTTTCCACTGATCAAACGTGCATCAGATGGACTAATATTCTTTGGTCGTTTTGTCACTTGCTTTTCCCGTGTTCGGACCTTATCCATTGCCCGTTGCAGTTGCTTTTTCTTATTGACCGCATCATGATACAGATGATTCTGAGTTTCGTTGACAAGATTACGTTGCGCTAGATAGTCGTGATAATTGCCATTATAAGCAGTAACTTGTTGTTCATGCAGCTCCCATATTTTTTGGATGATATGATTAAGAAAATAACTGTCGTGGGAAATCACAATCAATGTACCATAAAAATGTGACAGCCGTTTGATTAACCAATTTTGATGTGTCATATCTAAATTAGCAGTTGGTTCATCTAACACCAAAATATCAGGTTGATTGTTTAGTGACTCATTGATACGTTGCATCATTTTTTCACCGCCACTACGATCACTATCGTCGACGACCAATTGTGGCACATAAATAACACGGCCATTTATAGAAATATCACCACTGTCAGGTGATAAATCACCAATCATTAAGTGCGCCAATGTCGTTTTGCCAACACCGTTAGCGCCAATAATGCCAATACGCTCACCAATTTTTATTTGCTGAGTAACTTGTGTTAAAATGTCGCGTCCGTCAATACTGTAGTTGACTTTATTTAATGTGAATGCATGCATAAAAAAACCTCCTCTGATTTTTCACAGAATTGGTTTCGTAAACATCGCAAAAATAACGACTTATTGTCGATTTTGGCGCACTTATCCTACTCTTTCCAATTCCGTTTGTGAAATTTGAATGAATAGTTTAGTTACGCACTGGATCGACCTCTTTTCAATATTTAAAATGATTATATCATGCTGTACAAGTTAGAACAAGCCAGTAATTCGACCTTTTTCATCAATATCAATGTCTAATGCTGCCGGATGTTTTGGCAAACCAGGCATTGTCATAATATTACCTGTCAGCGCAACCAAGAAACCAGCGCCTAACTTAGGGACAAATTCACGAATATGAATAGCAAAGTCTTTTGGTGCTCCTAACTTTTTAGCATCATCAGAAAGAGAATATTGCGTTTTAGCCATAATAATTGGTAGTTTATCCCAGCCACGAGCTTCAAATTCTTTTAGTTGCTTTTGAGCTTTGTCAGATAACACAACAGTTTCGCCACCATAAATCGTTTGGACAATGGCATTAAGTTTATCGGTTGCAGAATCATTAGGTTGATAAAGTGGTGTAAAATCAGATTCCTGTGCTGCTTTTTCAATGACCGCTTGTGCTAAGTCTTTTGCCCCTTCGCCACCCTTGGCCCAAACCTCTGTCGTATAGGCGGTTGCGCCAAATTGTGCAACATAATCTTTAATGACTGCCAGTTCTTGTGGTGTGTCGGCAGTGAAACGGTTAATTGCCACAACAACCGGTACACCATAACGATTCATCGCCGTTAAATGCTGCCCTAAGTTTTCTAATCCAGCGGACAAAGCTTCAATATTTTCATCGTTTAAGGCGCCCAGTGCCACACCACCATGATGCTTCAGTGCGCGAATGGTCGCTACAATAACAATTGCATCCGGTGTTTTTCCTAATAATGGGACTTTAACATCAAGGAATTTTTCGCCACCTAAGTCAGCTCCAAATCCAGCCTCCGTAACCACGTAATCAGCCAATTGTAGCGCTGTTTTTGTTGCCAAAATCGAGTTCGTTCCTTGCGCAATGTTTGCAAATGGGCCACCATGAATGATTGCCGGTGTATGTGCCAGTGTCTGTACCAAATTAGGTTTAATCGCATCTTTTAGCAATACTGTTAATGCACCCGCTACACCCAAATCAGCAACAGTAACTGGTTCTTTGTCGTAAGTATAGCCAACGACAATACGATTAATACGCGCCTTCAGATCCATTAGATCAGTTGATAGCGTCAAAATAGCCATTAATTCAGATGCAACAGTAATATCAAATCCATCTTCACGAGGCACACCAGAAGTCGGTCCCCCTAGACCAACAGTCACATGTCGTAAAGCGCGATCATTAATATCCACTACACGCTTCCACAAGATGCGACGTGGATCAAGGTTGAGAGGATTTCCCTGATGTAAACTGTTGTCAAGCACTGCCGACAAAGTATCATGTGCCGAAGTAAGCGCATGAAAATCACCAGTAAAATGCAAATTAATATCTGCCATTGGCACAACCTGCGCATAACCACCACCCGTTGCACCACCTTTCAGCCCCATAACTGGTCCTAATGATGGTTCACGAAGCGCAATCATCGTATTTTTACCAGCTAATTTAAGCGCATCAGCCAAACCAACTGTCACGGTTGATTTACCTTCTCCAGCAGGTGTTGGATTAATTGAAGTAACCAAAATGAGTTTACCCAAATCAGTTGATCGATTAACTTCAGGATCCAACTTGATTTTCGCTTTATCATAACCGTAGGGTTCAATTTCTTGAGGCTGTAATCCCGCGCTGGCAGCAATTTCAGAGATAGGCGTAATTTTAGCAGCTTGTGCAATTTCAATATCTGTTGGCATGAATTTATCCTCTTTGATCATAGTACACATCTCAAAAATCAATGTGATAGTTGGTTAATATTTACGTTAAATTCATTATAACTAAAGTTCATCTCTACGACAATTCTTATGGCGAATCAATCAGTTGAAACGCTGAAATCAACTTTAAAGCGAAATTCTAAAGAAAAAAACTGAAAAATCAGCCTGCAAACATTTGTCATCAAACTTATTTTTCAGTTACATTTATTCATACTATTTGTCAATTTCTTTTTTACTGTCTTTTCGGAAGTCTTTAGCAGCTTCTTGCACAGCATCTTCTACACTACCTACTGCCTTTTTAACAACATGAGCAGATGACTTACCTGCATTGCTCATCAACTTATTTTTTGTCACCGTGATTCGCCTCCTTGCATTTTAACGATAACACTAATTTCTGTTTTGATAACCTCAGTGTATACCATCAAATATTTGAAAGCAACTAAAAAGCCCAACAAACGAAGACTATATCAGGATAAACATATGTCGTTTGTTGGACTAGTAATACAGGGAGTATCACAAGAATAGTGTATACCATTATAGTTATAATATCGGATTTTTTGTCAGGTTTCTTACCATCATCACTGAATCATCAAAAAGATGTATTTAATGACTATACTTTTGAAAGCAGTTTTCAACGATATTGGTGCAGCGAGTTCTTTTGAAAACATTGACCATTCCGATTATTCGACAGCTTGATAGCCAATGTCATGCCGAAATTCTAATGCCATATCAATCTTATCAAGTACTTCATATAATTGCTTTTGAGCCACCGCAATAGTTTTTTGATGATGGACAACCGTTAAAACGCGCCCTCCCTTGGTCACTAACTGACCATTTTGCAGTGACACACCGGCATAATTAACCGGATAAGGTATTTCTGGAACTCTTAAACCATTTTGTGGTGCTTCAGGATAACCAGGTGACGCTAGTACCACACCAAGATAGATGTCTTCTTCTTGCCATTTTGTAGTAGGTTGATTGCCTTGTAATAATTGCATAATTAGGTCATAAAAATCACCTGTATACTGTGGCAACACAACCTGTGCCTCTGGGTCACCAAAGCGGACATTAAATTCAATTACTTTTGGTCCTTGTGTTGTTAACATCACACCAGTATATAGCACACCTGAAAATGGTATTTTTTCAGACAACATGGCTTTAACAGTAGGCTCAACTAACATATTGATCGTTTGACGTCGAATGTCATCTGAAATCCAAGTCACTGGACTATATGCTCCCATGCCACCAGTATTTGGTCCTTTATCACCATCAAAACGGCGTTTATGATCCTGCGCCAACGGTGCGTGGGTCATTTGACCATTTCGACCAACTAGCGTGAAAACCGAAAATTCAACACCGTCCAAATATTCTTCAATAACTAGTTTAGCATCACTTTGTTGTTGATATAGTTCATCTAAATAAATTTCCCCATCATTTCTATTATTGATTATCGTGACACCTTTTCCCAACGCCAGACCATCTAACTTGAATACAACAGGAAAATCAAATAACTCTAAACTAGCTTGAGCCACGGAACGTGATGTGACGGTTTGTGCATTAGCTGTAGGAATGTGATACTTTTTTAAAATGTTTTTCGTGAATGACTTGGAACCTTCGAGCTGTGCTGCCTTTTTTGATGGTCCAAATATAGTCAATCCAGACGCTTCAAAGACGTCCACAATTCCTAACGTTAAAGGTTCTTCACTACCAACAAAGGTCAAATCAATTTGTTGACTTCGAGCAAAATCTCGCAAGGCTGTTAATTCCGTAACAGCAATATCTTGACAAGTAATGCCACTTTTAGCCATACCATCATTTCCTGGTGCAACAATCACTTCATCCACTTGGGGACTTCGCAAAAAGGTCTGCGCAAGCGCGTGTTCACGTGCACCAGAGCCAACAATTAGTACTTTCGACATAATTACCATCCATATTTTTATTTCTTACTTACATATTTTAACAATAATCAGAAGCTATTTGTACGGTTATATGCATTATTTAAACGAATTATTTCGTTTTCAAGTTGTAAATAACTATAAAATACGAACATTAAAAAACGCCATCGTTAAGATGACGTCGAAAGTTTTCTTATTATTGTGCCAAATAGCCACCGTCTACAACAAATTCTGATCCTGTCGCAAACTTTGACTCTTCACTAGCCAAATAAACAGCCATGTATGCAATATCATTTGGCTCACCAATGTGGCCCATTGGTGTCTGTGTACGTTGTGATTGTGCTTCTTCAGCACCAGGAATATTTTCTACTAGTGGCGTTTTGATATAACCTGGGTGAATTGTGTTAACACGCAAATTATAATCATTTAATGCAGCGTGTAATGCAGCTGACTTGCTCAAAATTCTTACACCACCCTTTGAATGATTGTAAGCAGCCAAGTTAGGGTCACCAACAAATCCTTCAATTGATGACATATTAATAATTGAAGCACCACCAGGTTGATTTTTCATATATTGAATCCCATACTTAGTACCCAAAAATACGCCATCAGAATTAATTGATTGCAAGAACTTCCAGTCTTCAAAAGTAGTTTCTTCAATGTTCTTCGCAATTGCGATACCTGCATTGTTTACCACAGTATCAACATGTCCAAACCACTTAATTGTGTTTTCAAACAAATCAATCCAACCTTGCTCATCTGAAGCATCGTGCTGTACAAATCGTGCCACTGATTCATCACCAATTGACTTTACTGCTTCCTCACCAACATTGGCACGACGTCCTGTGATAACAACTTTTGCACCTTCTTCAACAAACTTCTGAGCAATAGCCAATCCAATACCAAGCGTACCACCTGTAACAATTGCAACTTTGTTCTTTAAACGATCTACCATGAAAATTCCCCTTTTTTCTTTTATATTGTTTATTATATCACAAGTTTTGTTCAAAAGTTCACTATCTTTGTAAGCGTTCACATTTATTTCAAAGTTTAATCACTAAAAAAACCAGCTTTCGCTGGCTTTACTTTGACAAAATTGATTCAATTGTTGCTAATTCATCACCAGAAAACGTCAAATTATCTGAAAACTTTAAATTATCAATCAAATGAGCGACATTACTTGCCCCAACGACAACACTTGCAACGCGACGATCCTTCAACAACCATGCTAAAGCCATTTGTGAGAGCGATTGTCCTCTTTGTTGGGCAATCTCGTTTAAAGCATTTAATTTGTCAATTAAAGCTAATTTACCATTTTCAAATAATACGGCGTTTGTACGATGAATTGGATAATCATCTGGTATATCATTGAGATATTTTGATGTTAATAAGCCTTCAGCTAATGGTCCATAGGCAACGAGACCAGCATGATTTTGATCCAAAACTTCTAATAAACCGTCGTTTTCTGCGGTGCGATTAAGCATGTTGTATGAAACTTGGTTGCCAATAAATGGCGTGCCTAGCGTCTCAAAAATTTTCGCAATTGCAGCTGTTTGTTCAGCATTGTAATTTGAAACGCCCACATATAATGCTTTGCCTTGCTTAACAATCAGATCTAACGCACGCGCTGTTTCCTCAAGGCGTGTGTTTGGATCCCAACGATGGGCGTAGAATATATCAACGTAATCCAATCCCATTCGCTGCAAACTGAGGTCTAACGCTGCCACCAACGTTTTTTTACCGGAAAATTCACCCAGTGGTCCAGGCCACATATGATAGCCAGCTTTAGTCGTAATCACCAATTCATCACGATATGGCTTTAAGTCTTGTCGAAATACCTGTCCAAATGTTTCTTCGGCTGTACCATTACTTGGGCCATAATTTGAAGCATTATCAAAGCTAAAAATGCCGCTGTCAAAAGCCTTCAAAATAACTTTTTTTGAGTTTTCTAATGGCATTTGATCACCTAAGTTTCGCCATAAACCAAAAGAAACTGCTGGCAAAATTAACCCTGAATCACTCACCCGACGATAAGGTAACTTTTCATAGCGTTGCTCATCTGCTGCATATACCATTATTTCAATTCCTCCAAAATTAATTTTGCAATACGTTCATGATCGGCGACAGTTGGATGAACACGATCTGTGGCAATTTGCCATTTGTTTGTATTGATAAACGTTAACGCTTCAAATCGTGACATCTCATTTCGAAAAACAGTTTCAAATGCGCCATTAAAGGGTAGTAAAATAAAAATTTTTGCATCATGGAAACGTTTGATAATCTCCAGTAAATAGACACGTAATCCAAACGCAAAGTCTTGAGGACTGGCCCCATAGTTCAAATCATTGGTACCATAATTAACGACTACTATATCGGTTGAAACCAATGGTCGTGGCACATTGAGCGCAACATGCCATAATGATTCAATTGCAGTTGGTACTTGAAACGGTGCAAAAGGTGTTAGCCCTGAACCACCATAAGCAATGCGTGCCAATGGTTTTTGTAGTGCTTTAGAAACCAACACGGGATAACTCAACTCTGGGTGATCACCATCTGATGCCATATCTTCACCTACCGTAATCGAATCACCGACAAAAGTAAGAAATGGCCGTGACTCCGTAATGGGCGAAACCAAACCATCATCAATCGACATTGACAATAGTTTTAACGGAGATGCCCAAAATAAGGCTTGTTCTTTTTGCCAAGTGCGCAATACCAGATCATGGCGACCATCTTGAACGGATATGTTAACCTGACCAGTTGAATCGGCAACAATATCTTGCCAATCAATATTATTAGAGGAATATGCTAACGTAATATTGCTGTTTTGATTAGCAAAAACCAACCTTATTTTTTTGACACCATCAGTTATAAAACTTAACGAAGCCCCCAGCTGTGTTGTGACGTAATAATCTTCCTGTTGCGCCCACTCAGGAGACAACAGTGGCTTTAAATCAATCATCATAATGTAACATCCAAATTATCTTGACTTTTTAAAACGTCTTGAATACTTTCAAAGGCATCGACACGTTTGAGAGCCTCAGCAAACGGCGCCGCCACAGACAACTTGATCAACTTGCTGAATTCTTTTTTAGCAGGTACTTCAATTGTATTTGTCACAATGACCTGTTTGATGTGAGACTGATCCAACAATTGGCTAGCTTTGTTAGATAAAACGGCATGAGTTGCAACAGCATAAATAACATCAACCCCTGCATCATTCAACGCTTTACTTGACTGCACCATGCTCGAGCCAGTATCAATAATATCATCAACCAAAATAGCGCGTTTGCCACTCACATCCCCTGTAATCTGATATGAAAACTCATTGGTGTCCTTGTCTAAACGATGGTCAACAATCGCCCATTGGGCATGTAACAATTTGGCGAATTTACGAGCTCGTGCGACACTTGAATGCCCCGGCGCAACCACTACCAAATCATCCCCGAGTAAATTATTTTCATAAAAGTAGTGACCAAGTGCTGGCATGGCAATCAAATGATCCACCGGAATGTCAAAGAATCCTTGTACCTGATCTGCGTGCAAATCCATCGTCATAACGCGTTTAACACCTTGAGACTCAAGCATATCAGCAATTAATCGTGCCGAAATTGGTTCTCGTGAGCGTGCTTTTCTATCCGCGCGTGCGTAACCAAAGTATGGAATCACCACGTTTATTGAGTTGGCAGAGGCCCGTCTGGCAGCATCAATAAAAATCATCAAACGCATAAAGTTTTCATTAACGGGATCTGAAATACCTTGGATAACATAAACATCACGACCACGAACGGTGTTTTCAATTCGTTCATAAATTTCATTGTCAGCAAAGGTTTTAACATCAATCGGGGATAGCGGCTTGCCCAAAATACTTGATATTTCCTGTGCAAGTTGGTTATTACTACCAAGATTAAACAATTGATAGGCTGGGGTCATGTGATTCTCCATTCATTATTGTTCTGATTCTATTATACTATATGAAAACGATTACATGAAATCATAGGGTGATATATTTGCCATGCCAATCATTGGATCAATACTACCACCAATGATCTGATTAACAGTGAGTTGATTAACTGACACTGCGGCCTGCTTCGAATGAGAAGGTATTATAGAAACATTTTTTTCAGGTAACTGCAAGGTTTTGTCGCTATCGAAAGCCAATCGTTGTTGCAAAAATGTTTGTCGTGGTGGTACTAAAGTTTCAGCTGCACGCTGAAACGCTGAATACTCCCCCACCAAAATCAAAGCTTCTTTAGCACGCGTCAAGCCGGTATACAAAAGATTTCGATTTAGCATTAGGCCAAACTGATTGGTTAACGCCAAAATGACTAATTTGAACTCATTCCCCTGTGCCTTGTGAACCGTGGTGGCATACGCTAGTGTCAATTGATTTAAGTTCTTTTTTGGATAAGCCAGTTCTTTCCCATCAAAATCAATTATCAGGCGATCTTCATTATCATCATTGCTGGGATCTTTTTTATACTGCACAGCGATAATTGTTCCCATATCACCATTGTAAACGTCACGTTCACTGTCATTTTCTAGCTGCAATACCTTGTCGCCCTTACGGAAAATTAGAGTGCCAAATTGAATACTTTTTTGTGTTGGTTTAATGGGATTAAACAAGGCTTGCGCCATTTGATTTAAAGCATTCACCCCGGCATTACTTTTATACATAGGTGTCAAAATTTGTAAGTCGTCTTGCGTGAACCCTTTTTTAACAGCAGAAGTGACGATCTGTTGAATCGCAGTCAACGCTTGATCTGCACCTACCATAAAGGCCGATCGGTCAGCTTGATTTGTTAAAAAATCACTGGGAAGCCGGCCATTTTTGACATGAGCCGCCAAATCAGAAATGCTACTACCTCTACCCTGGCGATAAATTGTGGCCAGCTCCACATGTGCAATTTTTTTAGAATTGACTAAATCAGCGAGTACATTACCTGGCCCAACGGATGGTAATTGGTCACTATCGCCAACAACAATCAGCTTCATACCATTTGGTACCGCCGCAAGTAGCTTAGCGGTCAGCTCAATATCTAACATTGACGCCTCATCAATAATAAGCAAACCACCCGCAATTGGATTATCCGCATTAAATTCTGGTTCATCCAAATCAGAAATTCCCAACAAACGATGAATTGTTGAGGCTTCATATCCAGTTACCTCAGTCATACGCTTTGCCGCGCGACCGGTTGGTGATGCCATCCGAACTTGGTATTGTTTTAAAAGCTTTTGCCCATCTGCAGCGTTACTTGCTCGTTGCTGAACTATTTTTTGCCATGTTGCCACAATCGTTCGAATAATTGTTGTTTTGCCAGTTCCTGGTCCACCCGTCAGCAAAAAAATAGGTGCGTTTAGCCCCTCTTTCACAGCTGAAATTTGTGTATCATCTAAGATCATATTGCCTGGCGTCACAAAAGCTTGGTCAATGTCTGACATTGTTAATTCAAATGGTGGCGTGGCTATTTGTAAACGCTGAATATCATTTGATACTTGAACTTCCGCTTCAAATAGTGTGTTAGGATAATAACGACCATCATCATTCACTAAGATATGACTACTAATCAAACGTGAAATTGCTGTTTCAATTTGTTCTGCAAAACTTTGACCCTGCTCATGAATCATTTGAGCAACCGCATAACGTAATTGGTCATGATACAGATACGTGTGACCGTGCTGAAAGCTCACTCGCATAACCGCTGCATAAACAGCTGCTTGTAAACGTTTTTGATCCGAACCTTCAACACCAATTTGGCGACCTATTTCATCGGCTTTTTTGAAATTAATGCCTTCAAATTCGAATACGAGACGATATGGATCTTGCATTAAAATATCTTGTGCCTGATTACCATATTGGTCATATAAGCGGCCTGCTAGGTCAGCCCCAATGCCAAATTGATTACCAATTTGGAACAAACGCTCCAAACCAAGGTTGAGTTGCAATGTTTTCGCCATTTTTTTCGCGGTTGAATCCTTAATGATACCGTCTAAAACAGCAACATCTGCTAAAATCAAATCCACAGCATTTAATCCAAGATGGTCAACAATTTTTTGTGCAGATTTTGGTCCAATACCTGAAAACTGCCCACTAGCAAAATATTTAATTAGTCCATTTTCATCAGGTGGTAATTCATTTTCGTATCGTTCCGCCTTGAATTGTTGACCATATTTAGGATGGCGCACTGTTTGACCATAAAAAGCATAGACACTACCTTCTTGGACATCACCAAAAGTGCCCGTCACAATGATTTCAGGCGCGTCCCAGTCGTCAAGTGACGTCTCTTCTACTGACACAGATAAAATTTTAAAATAGGAATCCGTTGACGCAAAAATTACAGATTGTAATGTGCCAATAACTTTATCCAATTCTGTCGTTACTAATGCCATTAAATTGTTGTCGAGTCATCTTGCTTTTTATTGAGATAACTCGTATTATTCCAATCTTCAATTTGGTAATGTTCACCATCAACAGTTGATAATACAGTTGTTGAGGTATTGCTTAACCCACCACGTTCACGAATACTCATTCGTGGTTGCTGCAATAAACCATTCAATCCAAAAGAAAGCGCCATACCATGCGATACAATCAAAATATTGTCGTTTGGGTATTGTTGTGCTATATCTTTAATTACTCGCACAAAGCGGTTGGTCGCTTTGGTATAACCTTCACCGTCAAATTCCTGACCCTCAAAATGATCTAAGTCGTGACGATAATTATCGTAGGCCTTTGGGTAACGTTCTTGCACATTTGCAACTAACTCACCTTCCCATTCGCCTAAGCTGACTTCCGCTAAATTAGATCTCAGTGACAAAGCTGGTGTGTCCTTTAAATATTGCGCAATTTTTGTGGCAGTAATGCGAGCACGTTTAATTGGTGAAGCATAAATGTGAGCAAATTTGACGTCGCTCAAAAATTCGCCAACTTTTTTCATGTCGGCATAACTTGATGGCAGTAACTCTGAATCACCATTGCCACCTTGAAAGCGTCGTTCGAGATTCCACTCCGTTTGACCGTGCCTTACAAAATAAAATTTAGTCATATTGATTGATTTACCTCCAAAAAAATTGATGATGACAATTTGTTCTAATTAACCTTTGTAATAACACCGCGTTGCACCAATTCATCAATAAAAAAATGATACAACTTGACAATTTCTTCAGCATTATTGTTTTTAAAAATATCAACGCGAACAACATCTCCCGCTGAGACAGTACTCATTTTGAAACCTGTCAAATCTTGATTAACGGATACTTTGAGCTGAATAGAATTAGCTAACGCTTTTTCTGGCTCTAATGCTCGATGTAAAACATGAATCCCTGCATTGTTAGTGACAAATCCTAAATCACCCAGCGTATATTTTTTTAGTTGATCACTCAATTGATAAGTCGCGTCTCCGGCGATTGTTACACTTTTCTCAAATGCCATTATTTTATAGCTCCTCAGTTAGTCTAAGTACCATTATAGCAAAAAAGCACCACTATCGTGGCGCTGATTGATTTAAAACTTTTGATTAAATTCAGATCCCTTTGGATGATTAGGCACTTTTATCTTACCGTTAATGATTGCCTTTTTAGCTTTATTGACAGCTTTCTTTTCGGCAGAAGTTAGTTCTGAATCAGTGAGATAAACACCATGCTCTTTCAAACCATAAGCAATTGTTTTACCACCAGGGAATTTTTTGGTCTTGTTGTAATTATCCGCAACATTTTTGACACCATCGCCTACTGAAGTGATTGATGAAGCTAATGTCGATGTTGTCTTTTTACCATCTTTTGAAGTGTAGGCCCCATCAGACTTTTGATCGCGGTCAACACCAATGATGTAGAGACGTTCTTTGGAATCTGCGTTCAACTTAGCATTTTCTGCCTTTGCTTCAGAAAATGCACCATTTCCAACAAATCCAGCTGCCGCAAAAATAGTACGAATCCCAGAAGCATACATCGTCGCTGCAATTGTTTTTCCTTTAGCAGAGTCAGTAAATGAGTTAGCATACTGCTTTTCAACTTTCAAAGATGAATCAGTTGCTTTTACACCAGCTTCAAAGCCTGCATCAAAGGCATCAATAATGTTACCGTGAATTCCACCGATGAAGCCAACTGTTTTTTCACCGTTGGCATCGGCTTTTGTTGCAGCAGCAACACCAGCAAGATATGATGATTGTTCAGAACGGAACATGACGCTTGCGACGTTTTTACGACTTTTAACAATGTCATCTACCAAAACAAATTTTTGCTTAGGGTTCAATTTAGCAGATTTTGTGATTGATTGGTTCAATGAATAGCCAATACCATAAACAATCGTGTACTTCTTACTCTTAGTTGCCAAATTAAAATTTTGATCAAGGTCAGAATGATCAGCTGTATTAAAATAAGTCACAGGAGCATTTTGACCAGACTTCAAATTATTTTTCTTAGCATAAGCTTGTGCGCCTTCCCATGCAGATTGGTTGAATGAATGGTCATCCACACCACCCACGTCCAGAACAAGGCCCAGTGTGGCTGCTTTGCTGCTATCAGTTGATGATGTTGATTTATGACTAGTAGCCGCATAAATACCGCCACCAATTATGGCTACAGCTACGACACCAGCAATAATTTTTGTTGATTGATTCATGGTGATTCTCCTCTATTACGCTCTCACGTTTTTTCAATTGGGTACGCTAACGCGTAGCACCGACCCAATTATTTTGACTAACTAAATATAAGCTGTACTATTTTTCAATTAGTTCCAGCTATTCATTTTACATTAGTGACAACAAAAAACAAGGTCCATAGTGGTCCTTGCTTTTAAAAAACGGATGACAGTTATTGAAAAAAATAAATATTAAACACGCACAACAAAGCGTAACCCTTTGGGCAAAAAGTTTTTGACTTGTCCGTTCACAAATTTACCCCAACCAGCACCATTGCCGTTAACCACCATCAATATCCACCCCTTAGATAATTGCTCATCAGTACTAATAACATCGCCATGAGCATAATCAGCCCAATCTTGATCCACTAAATTAAATTGCTGCTTAACTCGGCTTGGTGACACAGCTAAAGCCAGAGCATGTGCTGGTTCAAAACGATTTTTTTTGAAGCTACCTATTTCCAATCCCGGGCGCAAAATCCTCAACCCATTCAAATCAGGTGTCGCTTCAGGCGCAAGGAATAACCGATCACCAAACAGCAAAAATTGACGATTTTCAATGTCAAACTGTTGAAAAGTTGATTCCCAAAAATCAGCAATTAGTTGTTTTTGGTCACGATTAAGTTCGGCTGGTTTGAGTTTTTTTATCACAGTCTCAGTTGATGATACCGTTGTAGACTTTTTGATCAATTTTGCTACAAAATGCCCTTCTCCATTTAAATGATGCGGCCATAAACGAGCCGTTTTGAGAAGCTCAGAGCGATTTTGCGTTTGACTAGTTGTTGTTACACCACTGACAAAGTCAGAATCTGCCCACTCTGGACGCCCATTAGCGATCCCACTGCCCGCTGGCTTGTCAATTGGCAACAGTTCAAATTCTGGATAGGTATCAAGCAGCCATGCTATCATCTGCTCATCTTCTTCAGGTGAAAAAGTGCAAGTTGAATAAACTAACTCACCGCCAGGCCGTAACATCTTAACTGTTTCATGTAATATTTCCCGTTGCCGTTGTGCGTTTTCAGCAGGGTAATCTGAATGCCAATAAGCCATTGCATCCGGATCTTTTCGAAACATACCCTCACCAGAACATGGCGCATCTAGTAGAATTTTGTCAAAAAATAATGGTAGTCGTGCACTCAATTCCGCCGGTGTCTGTGAACTGACAATTGCATTTTGAACACCGAGTCTCTCGATATTTTCGCTTAATATTTTAGCACGCGACATAAAAATTTCATTAGACCACAGCAAGCCTTTTCGCATCATAAAAGCCGCCAAATGAGTTGATTTTCCACCTGGCGCTGCAGCTAAATCTAACACTTTTTCACCCGGCTTTGGGGCCGCAACCTCACCCACAAATTGAGCCGACGGTTCCTGAGAATAAACAACCCCCGTGACGTGGTCCCTTGAGTGACCATCAACAGATCCGAAGTATCCCCATTGACCATAAGGCACTTTTCCATCATTTGGTGTATCATGCGGCACTGGATTTGCTTTCAAAGGGTTAAGTCGATAGCCCTTTTGATGGACAGTCTCAAAACTGTTAAAAAAATCCGTTGCTTCCTGTCCTAACAAACGTGTGTACTTTTTTTTGAAATCTTCAGGTAAGTTCATGAGTATGCTTCATCCTCATCAAATGTTGGAATTGAAGGAATGGCCCCCGGCCTTGTGACAGCGATAGCGCTAGCTATGCTAGCACGTTTTACAGCATCATCTAAATTACTAAAATCAGATGCTATAACACTCGCCAATGTGCCAATGAAAGTATCTCCGGCCGCTGTGGTGTCTTGTGCGACTACCTTTTCAGGTTGTGCCCACCATCTTCTTTGACCATCAGCAACAAAAGATCCTGCGGCGCCAAGCGTGATAATACTTCGCTTTACGCCTTTTGCTTGCAACGCATCCGTCACACGATTTAAAACACCTTCGTCATTTACAACTTCTATTCCTGTCAACAGTTGCGCCTCTGTCTCATTTGGCAAAATAATGTCTGTAACAGCCATTAATTCGGGCGTTAATTCGTACACTGCTGGCGCCGGATTTAAAACAGTTTGAACATGATGGTTATGTGCTAATTCAAAAGCTGCCAAAATAACATCGTATGGCACCTCAAACTGCGCAATAATCAAATCGGCATCAATAATTAAATTACGATCTAAATCGTCGGTCGTTAAAGCTTGGTTAGCCCCACCATGAATCAGAATGGTATTAGCGCCATCATCTTGCAACATAATAAAGGCAGATCCAGTAGGTACATCACCATTAGTTTTTAATTGATCGACGTTAACCCCGTTATTGACAAGAGTAGCGCGCATGAATTGGCCATTGGCATCATTACCAATTGCACCAATAAAGGACACATCGGCCCCCTGCCTTGCCGCTGCAACGGCTTGATTGGCGCCCTTTCCACCCGGTGCAGTAGTCACGTTAGTCAAAGCCATTGTCTCTCCGACTAGTGGCATTCGCGGCATTTTCATAATACTATCAACATTCAAACTTCCAAGAACAACGATTTTTTTTGTCATAGCTTTCATCCATCTCATTAATGTCAAATAAAGTTGATAACGCAATTGGTTATCAAACATTATTTTTGCATAAAGTTAATTATATCATTTATTATCACACACTTGAAAAGTTGGCAAAAAAAAACGCCCGTATTAAGCGTGCCTTTGAATATCGCCACCATTTTCGATCATAATACGCAGCATTTCCATTAACTCTTGATTTTGATTTGTCAGTACTTGCAATTCAAATCGCATCGCCTTGATCTGGCGTTTCATTTCAGCTAAATCGTCGGTTGTATTATCTTGATAGCCAAATACTTGATGATATGGTTGCTTATTACCTGTGTAAACAGATTCTGAAAAGGTATCACGTTCTTGACGTACCCACCTCATGACTGTGTTATAGGGAATTTCAAATTCAGAAGCCACTGACTTTCCAGATTGATGGCGGTTAATGATTTTGTCGCAAACTTCGTTACGCGTTTTTAATGAATAATGTGCTCTTGTTTCCATTTTTTACCACCTTTTTAATACTTTAATAATTATTATAAAGGAGATATTTTCATTTGATAATGGACAGTTTTCACGATATTACCCATTTAATATTAAAAATGGTATATTTTAAACACTAATCGTTTCGGGTATTACCCGTTTGATCATGTATTGCTACAACTTTGGCATTATTAACTCGTCCGGTACCCGAATATGGTTGATAATCATCAAACAAGACACCTTGATCAGCCCACCATTTTCTTAAAACTTCTTTATTGGCATCAAATCTTGGTGGCATTGCGAATGTTGTTCCTAAATCTTGAACAGACTCATCTAGTGTAAACCCTGGATTAGTAGTTGCTACCTCAACACGATTGCCCCCTGGCTCAATAAAGTAAATAGAGTTGAAATAACCACGATCAATATAAACTTCACGACGCCAACCTTGTTCCCGTGCACGATTCCACAAGTAATCTAAATCCTGCGAAGATTCGACGGCTAAAGCAAAATGATCAGTTGATCCTTTTCCAAATTTTGATTCAGGGGCATCGCTTGGTGTTTCGTACAAGTAGATGGCCTGTTCATCTGCTAAATTAACAACGTTGCCTTTAACAACAACGCCATAGTCACTGAATAGTTGTTCAAAAAAATTCGCAGTCGCCACAACATCAGGAACATGTAATTCAGCCCCTAGAATACCTGTGATTTGTTTTTCTGCAGGAACATCTGACATAAAGTTGATATGCCAGTCAAACTGTTGCTGATTGACTGCTTTAATTTCAATTGGAATTGCATCAAAATCTTGCGTGTGTAAAATACCACGGCCATCAACTGTTACTGGTAAATTAAAGGAAAGCAATCGTTCTTGCCAATATGGTAACGCACCTGCTGGCACACCAAAATGTAGCCCATTGAAAAACATTTTGCCGTCGACACGAGGACGATCAAGTTTTGCATCTGGGAAAAAAGTGACCACAGTGCCCGGTGTACCAATGAAATCACCATAATAAACATGGCGCATATGAGGATTAGCCTGATTAATAGAATTTTTTATGAAACGTAAACCCAAAATATCAACATAAAAATGTGCATTTTGTTTAAAATTACCTGTTAAAAGAGAGACGTGATGCGTTTTCATATGCTTATCGCCATGCGCGTCAAAAGGCGCGCCTTTCTATTTTTATTGTTGATTAAATTATATATGCCCTAAATAAAAAAGCAAGCATTTTGCTTACTTTTTAGAAGCTAATTATCCATTTTGGGTCTAAAATAACGATATATTGCCTGCGCAACTACCAATAAGAATATTGCTGCAGCTAACATTAACGTTTTATCGGTCTGATCATGGTAAACCAGCATCGCTCTAATTAAGGCAGTCACGCCGATATATAGAAAGTTGCCAGTTGAAATGTGGGCGTCCTTTATAAAATATTCACGTACCAAACTCAAAAACTCAAAAAACAAAAATACAACTAAAATTTCCTCAGCCAATTCCGTAAAATGACCAGCGATATCGGTCATCCATAACATTTGTGCAAGATTCAACAATTCTCGTAGCAAAAAACCAAATATCACGACGCCAATAACAATCATGACCGTATTTAAAACATACTCGAAGTAACCCGCAACTTTTTGATGCCACTCGTGTTTCATATATTTACCGCCCTTTAATATTTTTCAGGTTAAAAGTCAAATAAACTCAATTGATTTTCGTCTGGTAATCCCTCTAGAACGGAATGCTGTGTCATAAAATCAATAATCGTTTGTGACACTTTGCCTCGTTTTTTAAGGTCTTCTTTACTCAAAAAAGGTTTTTCTGTCCGTGCAGCCACAATTTGTTTGGCCACGTTGTCGCCCAATCCCGGTAGAGAAATAAATGGTGGTATTAGTGTTTCACCATCAATCACCCATTCAAGTGCTTCCGATCGGTTTAAATCAACCATTTTGAAGCTAATTCCTCGCTCAAGTGCTTCGTTGGCCATTTCAAGAACTGTCATTAAGTTTTTATCGCCAACAGTGGCATCATTACCAAGGTCACGTAACTTCTTCAAAGCAGTTTTGGTTGCTTCTTTACCCCGACTCATTGCAACGACATCAAAAGCATCCGCACGAACTGAGAAGTAAGTTGCATAGTATATTGTTGGAAAATAAACTTTGAAGTAGGCAATTCGCAAAGCCATTAAAACATAAGCCGCGGCATGCGCTCGTGGGAACATATATTTAATTTTGAGCATTGATTGGATATACCATTCTGGAATATTTGCTTCGCGCAACTGTTTTTGGTATTCGTCGGTAATCCCCTTACCTTTACGAACCTTTTCCATAATGTTAAACGCATCGGCAGCTGGAAAACCCCAGTTAATCAAATCTGTCATGATTTTATCACGCGTTCCAATAACTGTACCGATTGTAGCCGTTCCGTTTTCAATCAACTCATTAGCATTTCCCAACCAAACATCCGTACCGTGAGATAAGCCAGAAATTTGTAATAACTCAGAATAAGTATGTGGTTGCGTTTCTTCCAACATACCGCGCACAAAGTTAGTCCCAAATTCAGGTAATCCTAGTGTCCCTGTTTTTGAAAAGATTTGCTCTGGTGTTACACCAAGCGCTTCGGTGGAGGTAAACAAACTTAAAACACCGGGATCGTTTGCTGGAATTGATTGCGGATCAATGCCAGACATATCCTTTAATGTCCGCACCATTGTTGGATCATCATGTCCCAAAATATCCATTTTTAATAAATTATCATGAATGGAATGATAATCCATGTGTGTTGTTTGCCAGAGCGATTTTTGATCATCAGCAGGATATTGAATTGGTGTGAAATCATAGACTTCATATTCACGTGGCACAATCAATATACCACCGGGATGCTGTCCTGTTGTCCGTTTGACACCTGTGATTCCTTGGGCCAATCGCTCAATTTCTGCCCCACGATAATGTTTATCATGATCCCGCTCATAGCCTTTCACGTAACCAAAAGCTGTTTTTTCAGCCACTGTCGCTATCGTTCCGGCACGGTACACATTATGCTCGCCAAACAGTACTTTCATGTAATTGTGAGCAATTGGCTGATAATCACCAGAAAAATTCAAATCAATATCTGGCACTTTATTTCCGGTGAAGCCCATAAAAGTTTCAAATGGAATATTTTGTCCATCACCAATCAACATTTCACCTGGATGATTGGGATCTTCTTTTTCAGGCAAATCATAACCAGACTCATATTGTTTCGGATCAACTAGTTCGAAATAATCACCATGCGCGGATCGATAATGAGGCGGCAACGGATTAACTTCAGTTATTCCCGACATTGTGGCGACAAATGAAGAACCTACGGATCCACGTGATCCAACCAAATAGCCGTCTTTAACAGATTTAGCAACCAATCGTTGCGCAATCATGTAATGCGGCGCAAAACCGTTACCAATAATTGCTTTCAATTCTTGGTCTATACGCGCTTGTATTTCTGGTGGAATTGGATCACCATACCAAGCTTTCGCTGTCCGGTATGTTTTTTCAGTGAGTTCATCACCCGCCCCAGGAATATTTGGCGGATAGGAACCACTTTTCAGAGGCTCAATATCGTCAAGCATGTCAGAAATAAGGTGGGTATTATCAATCACAATCTTTTTTGCGACTTCTTCGCCAACAAAAGCAAAGTCATCAAGCAATTCTTGCGTCGTTTTGAAATAATTATCAGGTAAAGCGGTTCTATTTTGTGGATTACCTGGTTGTGTTGCAATTAAAATATTACGGTAAATTTTATCTTCAGGGTTGGTGTACTTAACATCACCAGTGACCACTACTGGTTTTCCTAATTCGTCACCAATGGCAATCATTTCCTCTAAAATTTCTTGCAGTTTTGTTTGGTCGGAAATTAGTGCCGATTCAATCATTGGTTGATAGTTTGCGGTTGGTTGAATTTCAATAAAGTCGTAATATTTGGCTTTCTCAGTTGCCTCATTTTTTCCTTTTTCAATGAGAGAAATAATGACGTCCCCACCCGTATCACCTGTTCCTACTAGTAAACCTTCACGATATTGTTGTAGGATTGAACGCGGAATGCGAGGTACTTTGGCAAAAAATTCAATGTTTGAACGGGAGACCAGTTTATAAAGATTTTTTAATCCAGTCGCATTTTGAACCAACAATGTCGCATGAACCGGACGACCATGCTTCCACGCATCCCCTTCAGTCATGTGGTCATTAAGTTGATTGTGGTAGTTTAAATCAAAACGTTCTTTCGCCTCTTTCATCAAGCGCCATGCGATATGTCCAGTGGTTTCAGAATCGAAAATAGCACGGTGAGCTTGCTCTAAATTAATATTAAATCGTTTAGCAATCGTACCGAGACGATAAGATTTATAGTCAGGATATAACCAACGAGTAAACGGCAACGTATCAATAATAGGATTACTAATTTGCGTTTGCTGGTAACGTGCATAAGCGGCGTTCATGAAGCCAATATCAAATGTTACATTATGACCCACTAAAATAGCATCACCGCACCACTCTCGAAAACGTCGAATAATATTTTCTTCGCTATCAGCATTTGCCACCATGGCATCAGTAATTGACGTGAGATTAGTAGTAAATTCAGATAATGGAAAACCTGGATTAATATATTCTGAAAATTTATCAATAACGTTACCAAGCTGCATTTTGACAGCGGATAATTCAATGATTTTATCTGTTACGGCGGATAGTCCAGTCGTCTCCAAATCAAAAGCTACAAAAGTGGTTTCTTTGTCTAATAGTGAAATGGGTTGCAAATTGAAGGCAATTGGTTCACCATCTTCGACTAGATTAGCTTCCATACCGTAGATCATTTTGAGATTATTTTTACTACCAGCGGCAACAGCCTCGGGAAAGCCCTGAACATTTCCCGTGTCAGTGACAGCCAAAGCTATTTGACCCCAACTTTTGGCGAGTTTTGCAACTTCCGAGTAGTTAGTCACGGCATCCATGGTCGACATGTTTGTGTGAACATGTAGCTCAATCCGTTGCTGTTTTTCGGTGTAATATTCTTGTCGATTGGCGTGATCAATGACTTGTAAATCATAAATATTCATGACCAGTTCACGGGCATAGGTATCTTCTTGAACATTACCACTTAGTCGAACCCACAAACCGGCCTTTAAACCTTCAAACACCGCCTCATCAGATTCATTATTAGAAAACTTTTTGGCTGAAATAGAACTTGAATAATCGGTGATTTTGATGGTGAGTAACTGTCGCCCTGAACGCAATTCCCTAATTTCATCAGCAAAAATGTAGCCCTCAACTACCACACGGTTTTCTTCACCATCGATATCTTCCAATCTGGTAATATCAGCATCTGCTGAAATTTTACGACCTAATGTTAGTGGAACACCCTCTGACGATGTTTTTGGTCTAGCCTGTTTATTAGCTTCAATTGCTTTTTGCAAGTCTTCACGGGCCTTAGCATGATGCTGTGCAACATTTTCCTGAATTTCTTGGGCTAATTGTTCGTCGAGTTGTGGCACTAATTTGATCTTAGGAAATCCAAAACTCTCGTAAACTGATACTATGGAAGCAACTGCTTGGTTATCTAACGATTGAAATAGTAGTTGCGCACCAACCGCAACACTGAATTCGTTATCGTTTACCAATTTAAGTATCGTGTTGCTTGCTAATTGCTGCGCCTTAGCATGGTTTAATTGAGAGTGATCTAAAGCCAAATGCCAGTATTGTGCCATCATTTCTTGATCAATTGCTTGTGATTGAGTGGAAATCATTATCGACACGTCAGCTATATTAGTAAATGCTTTTTTTAGATATTGCTGAAATTGCATATATACGTTAGCTGGCAAAGGATTTAATAATTGGACATGGAATATCCATTGTCTCTGTCTGGCAGATACATCTACGCGGGTTAACTGACCAGCTTCAAAAAAAGATACAATTTCATCCGGTAATTGAATCTGACTAATTAAATGTTTTAATTGTTCTTCATGGGTTAACGCCATTTGTCCCCCTAATTTGAGTAAAAAAGCCGATCATTCATCGGCCAAATGTTTACTCACTTATTTATTCATTGTCACCTTGAAGCAAAACGGAAACTGAGTCAACCACTTCACTGACACGCATTTCAATATTAGTATTACTTGCACGGACTTTGACTTCAACAACATCTTCACTCGCCTTTTTGCCAACTGTAATTCTGATTGGCAAGCCAATTAGATCAGCATCGGCAAACTTAACACCAGCACGTTCTTTGCGGTCATCCACCAAAACTTCCAAATGTTTGGCTTCTAACAAAGCTTCAAGCTCTTCAGCCACACGTACTTGATCAGCATCTTTCGTATTAACCGGTACAATGTGGACATCAAATGGTGCAACACTAGCTGGCCAAACAAGCCCGTCCTCATCAGCTTTTTGCTCTGCAATCGCGCTTAACAAGCGTGAAACACCGATGCCATAAGAACCCATCACAACATCAGTTTGACGACCATTTTCATCCAAAACTTGAGCGCCTAGTGACTTAGAATACCGGGTACCAAGTTTAAAAATATGACCAATTTCAATACCGGAAGTAAATACTAAGTGCCCTTTGCCATCAACAGCCAAGTCACCTTCTCTAGCGACACGAAAATCGCCAATATTTGTTTCCTCAACTTGGACGTCTCGTCCCCAATTCAAATTAGTCAAATGATAACCATCCTCATTGGCTCCAGCGACAAAATTTACCAAATCGGCAGCCCGTTCATCGACCAAAAGTTGCACATTTTCAGGTAGTTCGACTGGTCCTAATGATCCAAAACCTGCACCAACAATATCTCGGACACGGTTTTCATCAGCTAATTCAAATGTATCAGCATTCAAGAAATTTTGAACCTTAACCTCATTAACATCATAATCACCTGTCGTCACAACTGCTACAAGCTGATCGTCAGCAATAAACATCATTGTTTTAACAAGTTCATTGGATGATTTACCCAAAAATTCTGCTACGTCCGTAATCGTTTTTGCATCAGGGGTTGCAACTTTTTCTGATGTCAATAATTCTGCATGACTGGTTTTTCTCTCATAGAAATCTTTGGCCATTTCCAAATTTGCCGCATAATCGGTCGCATCAGAATAAGCAATAGTATCTTCTCCAGCTGCCGCAGGAGCAGAAAACTCCTTCGAATCTGATCCACCCATAGCACCGGCGTCACCGACAATTGCACGATAATGAAGACCAAGTCGATTAAAAATGTTGACATACGCTTTTTCCATATTGTGAAAGGCGTCATCAAGACCTTCTTGGTCAGCACTAAATGAATAAGCATCCTTCATAATAAACTCGCGTGTTCGAAGCAATCCAAAACGCGGTCTATTTTCATCTCGGAATTTTGGTTGGATTTGGTAAACCACTAAAGGTAATTTTTTATATGACTTAATTTCATCAGCAATTAATTGAGTAAAGGTTTCTTCATGCGTTGGTCCTAAAATAAAATCACGATCTTGTCGATTTTTGAACTTGTACAACGCCGGACCGTATGTTTCATAACGCCCTGAACGCTGCCACAATTCTGCTGGTAAAATTTCTGGGACTAACATCTCATTGGCGTCAATTTTTGACATTTCTTCCCGAATAATAGCTTCGATTTTATTTAAAACCCGCTTAGCCAAGGGTAAATATGAAAACATACCAGCTGCAACTGGTCGAATATAACCTGCTTTTAACAACAATTGGTGGCTCTTAACTTCAGCTTCCGCCGGAACTTCTCGTAAAGTTGGCATCAGTAATTTAGACTGTTTCATATAAACTCCTCTTTTATTAAATATACTCTCACTTATTTTATCGCAAAATATCATTAATAGTAACAGCAATCATCAGAATTACCATTGCAATTGCGCCTACCACGGTGACACCATTTTCAAACGATGCTGGTAATGGACGTCTTAGAACTGCTTCCAGTAAGTTCAAGATTAGTTTACCACCATCTAGAGCTGGTATTGGAATTAAATTCATAATACCTAAGTTAATCGACAAAAATGCCATATAGAATAGAATATTCAAAAATCCTGTTTTAGCAACAGTTGACGTTGTTTTGGCAATTGAAACTGGACCACCTAGTTTATCCAAACTAAACCCACCACTAAACAAATGTGTCAGCGCGTACCAAATTCGACTGGTTGTTGAAGCTGTTGTGTTGACACCATACTGTATGCGTGCACCAAAGCTCTGGTGCGTTTTCTCTGTGATACCCACCAACGGCGTTCTTGTACCGTTAACCGTAACCAATTTAGGTGTGACTTTGATAGTCTCTTGTTTACCGTCACGTACAATATTAATCGTCAGTTGCTTGTGTCCAACACCGCTAATAGCGCTTGCTACATTTTCCCAAGTTGTGGTTTTTTGTCCATTCACTTTGGTAATTTGGTCACCTGCTTGCAGTCCAGCCTTTTGAGCTGGCATGTTGTTTTGGACTGTGCCCACAATTGGTTCGTTAAGTGTAACGCTTGGCAAGGTAAAGCCCAGTCCTGAAAAAACAACTAAGGCTAATACAAAGTTCATAAATGGTCCGGCAACATTAATCAAAGCGCGTCGCCATAATTTCGCACTTTGAAACCATGTATCACGTGGGGCGATTTGGACAGTCACACCATTTTCTTCAATGATTGTTGCATCATGACTAACAGATAACACTGTCATCTCTGAATTATCAGCTTGATAACCTGTTAACGTCAAGTCATCACTCAAGTCGAAAGTGTCAATTTGAAATGGTACACCTTGACCTGCCTGATCAATCCGTGTGTCAATTTCGATAACTTTACTCTCTTGGTCAAAGCGTAGTCGCAATCGTTGACCCGCTTCTAAGTCAGGTGTTTCATCCATTCCGGCCATCCGTACATATCCACCAACAGGTAATATACGGATTGTATAGGCAGTATGATTGCGATTCCAGCTCAATAACTTTGGCCCCATGCCAATCGCAAATTCACGAACCAATACACCAGATTTTTTGGCAGCAAAAAAATGCCCAAATTCATGTACTGTAACCAATACACCAAAAACAAATATGAATGCAATTATCGCCGTTAAACTCATTCCAGATCTCGCTTTAAATTAACATGCCTAAAATAGACATCAGTGGCATAACAACTAACATTGAGTCAAAACGATCTAAAATACCACCATGCCCTGGTAAAATATTGCCTGAATCTTTGACATTGAAGTGACGCTTTAAGCCTGACTCGATCAAATCACCAAGCTGTCCAGCAATAGACAAAACAACTGCAAATAATAAGAGTTCAATGAAGTTATAGGCTGGTAGCCAGTTAAAGATAGTATACAGAGATGCCACAACAATTACTGCCACCAAACTACCGCCAATTGACCCTTCCCAAGTTTTGTTAGGACTAATTTTTGGCGCAAGTTTATGTTTACCAATAGCTCGCCCAACCATATAAGCACCCGAATCAGTTAGCCAAACAATTAACATACCAAACATCACTGTTGCCAATCCTTTTGTGTCGGCTTGGAAAAAATAATGAAATCCAGTACCAATATACAGCATGGCTAGAGTCAATGTCCCAGCATCATCAAAATTAAAATGATTACGACTAAAGACTGTATGAAGTAACAAAAGAAAGGCTAGTATATAAAAGAATATATGCGCACTTTTAATGAGTGGAATGTCTTGCCAAAAACTATTTGGCAAAATAAGTGCTACAACACCTATAAAACTAACCCAAGCTTCCGCAGAAACAAAAAAACGGTGTTTCATACGCAAAATTTCACTCATTGCAATCACACCCATAATCAGTGTCAAAATCAGAAGTGGTGCGCCTCCCATGATTAAAAGAGGGACAAAAATAATCAAAGCAACTACTGCCGTAATTACACGTGTTTTCATAGCTTACTGTTTCTCGCTTTCGTCATTAAGACCCCCAAAGCGACGATCTCTTTTAGTATAAGAAGTAATAGCTTCTATCAAATCTTCACCCGAATATTCTGGCCAAAGAACATTCGTAAAATATAGTTCAGCGTATGCTGACTGATAAGGCAAAAAATTACTCAATCGCAATTCACCCGACGTACGAATCATTAAGTCAGGCGTGGCTAAGTCACCTAAGGGTGAAGTTTGAAGGGCACTGGCAAAACGATTGGCGTCAATCTCTTCAGCTGTCAAATCACCCGACGCAACCTGTTGCGCTAATAATTTCGCGGCTGCCACAATTTCGGTTTGACCACCATAATTAAGAGCAAAATTCAAAATCATACCCGTGCCTTGCGCTGTTTGTTCAATCGCACTTTGCACGGCATCTTGGGTTCCTTTAGGTAAACCCGCAACATCGCCCATAACTTCAACACGAATATTATTTTTAATCAGTTCTGGTACAAAATCATTAAAAAAATCAATTGGTAATTGCATCAAAAAGTTAACTTCGTCATTCGGGCGTGACCAATTTTCAGTTGAAAAAGCGTATAGCGTCAATACTTCAATGCCTAAGTCGCTGGCTGCAATCGCAACTTTTTTGACAGTTTTCATACCCGCTTTGTGACCAGCAACACGTGGCATAAAACGTTGTTTTGCCCAACGACCATTACCATCCATAATAATGGCAACATGTCGCGGAATTTTGAGCTGGGAGACGGTCTTCGTCTCCTCATTTTTAATTTTAAAAAGCGCCAAAACGCTCCTCCTTCGTATGCAACCACTGAATGCATATATTGTATCTAACCTATTTTACCAGAATGGCGCGCAAGGTACAAAAAAATTCGATAAGAATTATCCTATCGAATCATTAAAATTATTGAACCGTAACACTCTTTGCCAAATTACGTGGTCGATCAACGTCTAGACCACGGTCAAGAGTTGCGTAATAAGCGATTAATTGTGCCGGGATGACTGTCAACAACGGCATTAAGAGCTCATTAACTTCAGGTAGAACGAAAGCGTCATCTTTTTTAGCTAAAGTCTTAGCAGCAATAATAACCGTGTTGGCGCCTCGTGCTGCAACTTGTGCAATTTCACCTCGGACAAGTCCAGCAGTTTTAGCCTGAGTCAGCAAAGCAAATACCGGTGTACCTTCTTCAATCAAAGAAATTGTACCATGTTTTAACTCCCCAGCTGCAAAACCTTCAGTTTGAACGTATGATATTTCTTTTAACTTCAACGCCGCCTCAACAGCAACCGCTGCATCTAATCCACGTCCAATATAAAATGCTGAACGACGGTGCTTTAAGGCACTTTCAGCAATTGATTTGAAAGTGTCTTTTTGATCAATAATCACTTGCATTTCAACAGCAACTTTTGCTAACTCATTTTTTAAATCAAATGGTGTATGACCAACCGCTGCAGCCAAAATAGCTGTCACAATAATTTGTGCTGTATAGGCTTTTGTCGAGGCCACAGCAATTTCAGGACCAGCTAGCAAAGGCAAAGCAAAGTCCGCTTCACGAGTCAATGTTGAATTCATGACATTAGCAATGGTTAAAGTTGGATAACCTTGTTTTGTGATATTATCCAAGACTTCTCGTGAATCAGCCGTTTCTCCAGATTGGCTTAAGAAAATGAAGAATGGTTTTTTACTCAACAAAGGTTGCTCATAGGCAAATTCTGATGAAATATGAACTTCTGTTGGTGTTTGTGTCCACTGTTCAAAATATCGTTGTCCCACAAGCCCCGCGTGATATGATGTGCCGGCCGCAACAATATAAATGCGATCTGCTGCCTGAATAGCCTCAATAACTTCAGGGGCAATATTCTGTACTTGCCCTTCATCGTCAAAATAGTACTGTGACAGAGTACGTGCAACGATGGCCTGTTCATCAACTTCCTTTAGCATGTAGTAAGGATAAATTCCTTTGTCAGTTTCAGAGGCATCAATATCTAAATGAAAGGCTTCGCGGGTAATTTGTTTGCCATTTGGATCAAACAAATCAATCTTTTGCTTGTCAATCACAGCAATTTCGCCATCCATTAATTCAATAAAATCATGAGTAACATCCAACATCGCTGTTGCATCTGATGTCACAACGTTTCCAACTTCTGAAACACCAATCAATAGAGGACTCTTTTTCTTGGCCGCATACATCAAATTAGGTGTCTGGCGATCCATCAAAAGGAATCCGTAGGCTGAGTTGCCATCCAACAAACTAATCATCCTACGAAATGCATCAAATGTTGACAAGTGATTTTCTTTTGAAAATTTGTCAATCAATTGAACGGCAATTTCAGTATCTGTTTGTGAGTGAAGTTGAACGCCTTGTAAATATTGATCACGTAATGCTTCATAATTTTCGATGACACCATTGTGAACTAAATAAAAGCGTCCATCCTCTGACATGTGTGGATGCGCATTTTCAACTGACACACCACCGTGAGTTGCCCAGCGTGTATGGGCGATACCCGCAGTACCTTCAATACCCTTACCTTCTGTTGCACGTTCCAAATCAGCTACGCGACCTTTTTCTTTAACAAGAAAGTCACCTTTTTCGCCATCATTAACATACACACCAGCTGAATCGTAACCGCGATATTCTAATTTTTCTAACCCTTTTAACAAACTAGGTAACACTTGATTAACGCCTGTAAATCCGACAATTCCGCACATATATAGCCTCTTCACCAAAACTGGTTTACTTTTTATTTTTAACTAACAGTAGCTATTTTACAGCCTTCGCCGCCCTTTGTCAAACAATAAATAAAAATTGGTATAGTCCTATTTTTATAATTGGTATAATCAAAAAACAACGGAGTGTCAAAATACAAAGTCTGTCATTATGGTATGATAGAAAAAACTTGAAAGCGAGATCTATTGTGACACAAATTGTAACCTGGCATATTCGAAACGCAAAAATTTTGGATGTTTTTAATCTTAAATTCGATGATACTGAACTTTGGATTGACAATAATATAATTGTTTATCGTGGCCCACGAGATGATCTTGCTGCAACTCACACATTTGATGCTGGGGGTCGATATATTGTCCCCGGTTTGATTGACGCACATCTTCATATTGAAAGTTCTCTACTTGCACCTAGTGAATTTGGCAAATTAGTGCTACCTCATGGTGTCACTCGTATCATTGCTGATCCGCATGAAATCGCTAGTGTAGCCGGTATATCAGGCATTCAATATATGCTCGAAGAAGCACGACAAACACCACTTCACATTCACTACATGCTACCATCCTCAGTCCCTGCAACGCCTTTTGAACACGCAGGAGCAACACTTCATGCCGAAGCTCTCAAGCCTTTTTACAGCATTCCTGAAGTAAATGGTCTAGCTGAAGTGATGGATTATCCCGCCGTCGCAAATAGTGACCCAGATATGCTTGAAAAAATCAACGACGCTTTAGCAGCAGGTAAACACGTTGATGGTCACGGGGCTGGTTTAAGCCGCGCACAACTTTCAACTTATCGTCAAGTTGGTATCGATACCGATCACGAAAGTGAAAACGCTGCTCAGGCTTTAGAACGAGTCAACGCAGGATTTTCTGTCTTTGTGCGTGAAGGCACGGTAGAACGTGATGAGAAAGCCATTTTACCAGCTATTACAACAGCCAATCACGCACATTTTTCATTTGCCACCGATGATAAAACTGCCAGTGACATTCAACATGAGGGGTCAATTGATTTTAGTATTAACCTTGCGCTTCAAAATGGTATTGCGCCGGAAATCGCTTTTACTATGGCAAGTTATAATGCCGCTAAAGCCCATAATTTAAAAAACGTCGGCGCATTAACAGACGGTTTCGTTGCTGATTTAGTTGTTTTTGATGCATTAACAGAATTCAAAGCTCAAGAAATCATGGTAGATGGTCATTGGTATGAAAATAAGTTTTCAACTGTGACACCATTAGCAAACCAGTCTCTGAATTTCACATTATCCGATAGTGATTTAATCTTGCCACTGGCAGACGATATGCCTGCACATGTTATCAATATTATGCCTCATCATATTACAACCCAGCATACCGTTGAAAGCGTTTCAATCGTTAATAATCATTTTGAGGCGAATACAACATTTGCTAAAGTTGTTGTGGCTGAGCGTTATCACGACTTAGGACATGGTTTAGGAATCATTAAAGGCTTCAACATGAAAGCCGGCGCAATCGGCTCAACGGTAGCGCATGATTCACATAACGTCATTATTGCTGGTGTTGATGACAAGGATATGTTATTAGCTGCTGAAACGTTAAAGAAAATCGGTGGTGGACAAGTTGTCGTGATCGACGGTCAAGTAACCGCAATGCCTCTTCCAATCGGTGGCCTCATGTCTGATCAAGATTATCAAACGACTATTGATCAAAATCGCGCTTTAGATAACGCTTTTTCAAGAATCAGTGATGTGCCATTTGATCCATTCTTAACACTCTCATTTATGGCTTTACCCGTTATCCCAAGTTTAAAAATAACAGACCAAGGATTGTTTGATTTTGATAAATTTAGCTTCATTGATATTCAAGATACAGGAGAATTCAAGTCATGAAAGCCATTAGTATAAGCCCACAAGATCTATTGTCAATATTTTTAGGTCAAAAGACCACTTTAACAATTGCCTATACTGGTCAGTTACTGATTGCAGCCAATAAAAATGATCAACCACATTTACCATCGGAAATGGCTGGTGCAATTGTTGACATTCAAGAGAATCAGCTCACCTTAGTCAGTTTAGTTCATCCTTTTAAAATAGAATCGGAAGCGCAATTATTTGAAGTTGATAATCAACTAATTCAGCGTGAACCCGTCAATTGGTTTGGTCCACAAGCTTTAGTGATCGAAAAAAAAATGAGTGATTTTGCTAAAACTTATGATGGTCCACGCGCAAAAGATGGTGGAATTCCACGCAACTATATTCCTAATGAAATTGCCGAACCAATCATTTTGTCAGACCGCTACTGGCAGACTTATGCGCAATTCGTCAATGATCCCGACGGTTCATTTGCAGCTCAAATCAAACCAATGTTTGATTAATCTATCTAAAAAACGTATCATCCAAGTTCTGGACGATACGTTTTTAATTACTAATAAAATGAGAAATAAACAATTGTGCGACGTTAAAATAGATTAAAACTGAAGTCAAATCTGACAATGTTGTAATAAATGGACCACTCGCAACCGCCGGATCAAATCCTAATTTATCTATTAACACAGGAACAAGATATCCTGCCAAATTAGCAACCATAATTGCCATCGCCATAGCAATACCCACAGCTAATCCAAGTTCAAAATTGTGTTTCCAAATGGTCACGATTGCAAACACTGAAGCACCTGTCGCAGTACCAACTAATAATCCTGCCAGTACTTCGCTCCAAAAATTTTTCCAAGCTGTATTATCAGTTCCCACCGCCAATCGACGGACCGCTAACGCCAATGCCTGCGTTCCGGCATTACCCGCTGTACCAGTAATTAGCGAAATAAAAACAGCCAAAATGGAAGCTTTTTTGACTAAACCATCAAACGAGCTAATCAATGTCGCCGTTGACATACCTAGTAATAGCAAGGCAATCAACCATGGAATACGTTTTATCGCTGAATGCCAAGGTGTATCATCTGTCTGGCTAACGTTAACGGCAGCCAAACCTGAATAATCTTCAACCGCTTCTTCGTCAATAACATCAACAATATCATCAACCGTGATCACACCGAGTAGCAAGTCATTGTCATCAGTAACCGGAATGGAAAGAAAATTATAATCAGCCACAATTTGTGCCACATCTTGCTGATCATCACCAGCTTTTACACTAATAATACGATCATTAGTGATGTCTGACACCAGCATATCATCAGGGTGTGTTAACAAATCACGCAATGAAATAACGCCGACCAAGTGTTTTTGGTTATCCAAAACATAAACGTAACTAATCGCTTCAGCTTCAGCGGCTTGGTGTTTAACCAACCGCATCACTTCAATGACTCGCAAATCCTCAGTCACAGCTAAATACTCTGTTGACATCAAAGATCCCGCTGTTTGATCGTCATAATCAATTAGCTTACGCATTTCATCTGCTTCCGCTTTAGGCATCAAGCTCAAATACGTTGCAACCAAACGAGATGGTAGATTTTGCAAGACATCCGCCTCATTATCGGCGTACATGTTGCGTAAAATTTCAGTCGCTTTTTGCGGCGGCATTTCTTGGAGTAATTCTCCAATATCGTCATCATCCGCATCCAAATTATCGAAAACATCTGCCAAAGTCTCATCATCTAATAAACGCCACGCAACGGCTCGCATTTGTTCAGGTAAACCACTATAAACCTGACCCATTTCAAAATCATGCAACGCTTTAAATGAGACAACAAAATCCTCATCTTGACCCGAATGAAGCAAATCAGCCAAGTGAGCAATAGTTTTTTGTAATTGTTCTGCAGTTTCTTCCAAGCTTAGTCAATATCCCTTAATGTTTTGAGATCCTCGGGTAATTTTGTGTTAAATTCACGAAAATCTTCGATAAATGGATCATAAAACTTCATATGATAGGCATGTAGCGCCTGACGTTGGAGCCCATACCATAGGGGGCCATTATAAAGATCATCACCTACTAATGGGTGCCCAATATTTGCAAAATGAACCCGTATTTGATGCGTTCTACCAGTGTGCAATTGTACCTTGACACGCGTCATTGGGTGTTGCCCGTTCTCATCATAACGACGTTCAACCCAGTACTCTGTCCGCGACGGCTTACCATCTTCACGAACTTCACGCTTAATAAAATCACCTTCGACACGACCAATTGGGGCATTAATATCCCCGTGATCATCTGATATAATGCCAGACGGATAAGCCAAATAAAATTTTTCCACGGTATGATCTTGCAATTGTTGATCTAAAACAGCATGGGCGAATCGATGTTTTGCCAACAAAACAATGCCTGATGTATCCCGATCCAGTCGTGTCACTACATGAGGAACCAAATCTTGTGCCTCAATTTGTTCCAAATGGCCCTTAACTTGATTAACCAATGTGTGTAGCCGATCAGCATGTCCTGGCACTGTTGTGACACCATACGGTTTATCAACTACCAGCCAATGCTCATTTTCAAAAATAATATTTAAAGGTTTGTAATCAGGTACGACGAGATCATTACTCTCTTCTACCGGCATCACAATCGTCACTTTATCCCCATCTTTTAAATAATCAGACGTATAAACTGGCTTCTCATTGACCAAAATCGCCCCACCATTATGTTTCATTTGACTAAACATACGGTGAGAAACACCATGTTTTTGCAGAAACGTACGCACTTTGCGCGCCTCTGATCCAGTATAAGTCCAAGTAAACTGCATATTCTTATCATACACATCATTTGTCAACGTGTATTTTTCTCCTAAAAAAATTAAAATATTTATTCAATGTCATTGATGAAGGCATTTTGTACGCGACGCCAAAAATCGACGTGACGGTATCTAGCAAAATGGACACATTTTTCAGACACTCTAAATCGCAACTCTAAAATATGATCACTGGCAATTTCTCCCTGATCATACATCACCAAAAAGTTATTACTCTGCGGTCTCATTACAATTTCTTGATCACGAGGTACAATCAATGGTGATCCTAACGTTCTAAAAACACGATTGTTAATTGAAGCAATTTCCGACATTTGAATTGCTTGTAAAGCAGGGTGCAAAACAGCCCCACCATTAGCCTTGTTGTAGGCAGTTGAGCCCGTCGGCGTCGCCACAGCAATACCATCACCCCTAAAACGTTCAAAAACTTCGCCACCTAAATAGATATCAGCGACTAGCGTACCAAGTGGTTGTTTAATGACGGCTTCGTTCAATGCCAAATATTGGCTCTTCTCACCACTCGTTTGAATAACTGTCAATTCTAACAACGGATAACTGACTTTTTGACCGTTGTCGTGGCTCAAACTAGCCACTAATTGATCCAATTCTGTGCTCAACCAATCAGTGTAAAATCCTAAATGTCCGGTATGTAAACCAACAAATCTAATATGGTCAATTCGGTTGACATAATGCTGAAAAGCGCCCAAAAGGGTGCCATCCCCACCAACAGAGATGACAATATCAGGCTCATCATTATCAACAGTCAAACCCTGTTTTCGCATTTCTAAAGCAAGATTTTTGGCAACAACACGACTGCTAACATCTTCATTGTTGAAAATAGCATACTTCATTCGACCGCTCTTATTTCACTTAATTCTTGATCTAAAGCAAATGTTGATTCTGATAATTTGGTGAGGCGATCAGCCAAATTATCACTTAATTCACCGTGTTTGTAACGCAAATCATGCTCGACTGTTGCCCAAAAATTCATGGCCATTGTACGAACTTGAATTTCCGCTAGTACTTTTAGTTCACCACTATACATTTGAACAGGATATTCAATGACAATATGATATGATCGGTAGCCTGACGGCTTGGCATTAGTCACATAATCTCGCTCTTCTAAAATTTGAAAATCTGTACGTTGTCTTAGCAAATCAACCACAGTATAGATATCTTCCACGTACTTGGTCATAATTCTCACACCAGCGATATCTTGTAAATCAAGTGATAAACGATTTTCGTCTAAATGACGTCGCACAATTTTTTCTTCAATAGAGGCCTGTGATTTGACACGGCCTGTCACAAATTCAATCGGTGAATCCTCACCGTTTTTTTCATATTGATCGCGTAATCCGCGTAATTTAACTTTTAATTCTGATACAGTTTGAACGTATGGTGTAAAAAAGATTTCCCAATCCATATTACTACCCCTTTTATACAATTTAAAACATTACTATTACATTTTAACATATTTTTGAGCCTATCATTTGTCAATCCCAATATTGACGGTTACTCTTACAGCTATCATTTGGCAAGTAGTATCAATTCTACAACAAAAAAACGCCACCGCATTATTCAAAATAGTGATGTAGCGCATATATTTAACTATTATTTTTCTTGATGGCTAACGTTACGTATAAATAAGCTTTTTTGTTGCAGTTTCCGGAGAAAAAGTTGATCCACCATACACACGTCATGTCATCTACCTTAGTGATAATCAGAGTGATTTAAAATATATCGTTTTGTTAATTACCATGATTGGTATCACCAAATGTGCAACTTTCTATTTTTCAGCTTCTTGTCTGACCAAGGACGCCATGTTTTTGGTAAAAAGGTTCTTTCTGTCGTGATTCTTTTGATGTTGGACCGTTTTGTAACATTATTCAACCACTGCGCAATCAAAGTACACTTTCTTTATCATGTACTCTGATCCTTCACTTCTTTAATTAATATGTTATTGTCTCAATTCGATGATCTGCATTTTCAATTTGGTTAATCTGCCCCTCCTTAGAAAAATGAACAGGTTGTAACTCCCATTGATTGGTTGTTAAAAAAACAAACGATCCAATTTTTTCAGGAAAATATTTAATTTTGATGTTTTTACGATGATCAGATAATAACTTTTTAATTCGGATTAATTGATTTTTATTGAGATTAATTACTTTGCTCGGCCGGCCACTACGATTGAATTGAACTGGCACATTATCATTAGAGATGGCTATTTGGCCAATACCGATTTTTTCATGATGCTTATCAATAGTCAAAAAATCAATACAATCATCCGATTTCGTATTTTTATTACTACCACTCTTCCCATTGGCACTTCCAAATAATATGCTGATTGATGAAAACCCAGCGATAACTAGTGCAAGCAGAGCTAAACGTACTTTTTTTATCATGTGTATATCCCCTCGATATCTTTCATACAACATTTTTGGTACAACGTTGATGACCATTATTTATTCTTTCTCAAACAATGTTATTTTACTAAACCTATGCCGCCAGCCATCTTTTTAGAAAGATGAACTATTATAAGTATTAGTAACAGATGACTATACTTTGATATGCCTTACTTAATTAATTTTAATTCAATCTCTGAATATGATTGGTGGACTGTGATTCGTCAACAAAACCGCAGTTCTAAATTCACCTATCTTGACTAGCATTACAATAGATCTATCAAATTTGCTGACACGATCTTTCATTTTGCTTTATCCTTTAATTATTTTGTCATAACAATCTATGAGATTATCAATCTGTTTTTAAGATTGTAACATTAATAGATATTTTATATGGAAAATTCACAATTTATACTAAAAATATTCATATTTTTGTTATTTCATTAGAGAATACAACCTACAAAATAGTCATCAAAAACTTTTAACTATTTTTTTGTTCTCAAGCAATACAATTGAGTTGCTTTAACATATTTTTGAGCCTATCATTTGTCAATTCCAATATTGACGGTTATACTAATATCTTGGATATTTAAATTGTTTTACGTAGGAGAAACACCATGATCGACATTTACCACTTTGCAAATCCTTTATCAGATAACTGTTTAGTCGCCGAAGAATGCCTTGAAAAGCTCACCCATACATTTTTTCAAAAAACGCGCTTACGCTTTATTCCTCTCATCAATGAACAAGTAAGCGCTAAATTAATCCAAGGCGCACAAGCGCTACCGATAATGGATATGCCTTATGACAAGGAATCCTTAACTTATCGTGTGATTCTTGATTTTAAAGCAGCACAAATTGAAGGTAACAAAAAGGCGCGACCTTTTTTATTGTCTTTACAAAGTGCTTTAATTACCAAAAAGCAACCCTACTCTCTCTCGTTGATTACAAGCATCGCCACACAAGTTGGTCTTAATCTCGACGACTTTTTGACAAATCGGATGAGTCAAGAGGTCATTGATGCGCTAAAGGCAGACCAAAAATTAGCTTGGCAGTTACTGAATAAATATAGTGTGGCGATTGCGATTGATGACTCAAGTACACTTGAAACAAGTCTATTAACAAATTTTTCAAAAGAATCTCTGGCAACTCACTTCACACATTTACGCGAACAGTTTGTTGTGAAGACAAAAGATTTGATATCTTCTGAAAATGTCAAAACGTTTGCTTAATTTTTCTTTAATGCCATAAAATCAAATCACTGTCAATCTAAAAATGGTGACTAAATCTTTTAATATTGCTTGTACAACGACATTTTCAGTTAACAACAAAAAAGCATAATGATTCATCAACACAGATGAATCATTATGCTTTTTTTGTGTGACGCCATTATTTCACCAATTTGTCCCAAATTACAACTCGGTCAGATGCCAATGACTTGGGTACGTCAATGATTCTTTGATTGGCACTACCTCTGAATTGTAGCGTTAAGTCCTTTTCTTCTTCCAAAAAACGACCATCAACCAAAATATCAATTAACGACAATAAACGCGCTTTATCATAGGTTTCGTTTTGCAATTCATCCCAAGTGTAGCCTGTCCAAGACCATATATCTTTTGAATGACCAAACTCTTGACGAACTCGGCGACACAGTTTTAGACACACATCCGTGTTGAGAAATGGCTCTCCACCCAGTAAAGTTAGACCTTGAACATAATCTTGGCTTAAATCTTCAATAATTTGGTCTTCTAATGCTTGCGTGTAAGGTTGTCCAAAATGAAAATTTTGGGCGGCAACATTATAACAACCAGGACAGAGAAACATACAACCACTCACGTAAAGGCTACAACGTACCCCCTCGCCATCAACAAAATTAAAAGCCTTGTAGTCAGCGATATAGTTTTGACTATACTTCTGCGCCGTCCATTCTTTTGGCATCGGATTGTTTGGTTTTCGCATAGATCGCGGCATGCTCGATCATCTCCTTGGTCATATTCTTTTCACGCGAAATAATTTCAATATGTCGCCCATGAACCATGGGACGTTGTTGCGGATTACCAAGATAACCACAAGTTCTCTTAACAACATCGCAGAGCGCTGGATCATGGTTCCCACATTCAGGGCACATAAATCCTCGAGCAGTGGCTTTAAATTCACCAGCAAATCCACATTTAAAACATTTATCAATACAAGTATTCGTGCCCAAATAACCGACATGGTCATAAGCCCAATTCCAAACTGCTTCTAACGCTTGTGGATTTTGTTTCAAGTTAGGATATTCACAATAATGAATAAATCCGCCCGACGCATATTTTGGGAACGTCTCTTCAAAACTTATCTTTTCAAACGGCGTTGGATGCTTTCTAACGTCGTAATGAAAACTATTAGTATAATAATCTTTATCTGTAATATCAGGCACATCCCCAAATTTCTGCTTGTCGAGATGGCAAAATGTATCTGTTAGTGATTCCGCCGGTGTCGAGTATAAACTATAATGATACCCACTTTCCGCTTCCCATTGTTGGCAGTATTTGTTCATTTTTTTAACAATGTCTTCGGCAAACGTATGCGCTTCGGGATTTTTTTCCCAATTTGGTCCAAAGAAAGTTAAGCATGTTTCGTATAATCCAACATAGCCCAATGAAATTGTAGCACGTCCATTCTTAAACACTTCATCAACTTTATCAGTTGCTTTGAGCCTTTTTCCAAATGCGCCGTACATGTAAAGCAGTGGTGCATTTTCAGGAACAGCTTCTTTTGTTCTTTCAATCCGATACGATAAAGCTTCATGGCATAGCGCCATTTTTTCATCAAAGATTTCCCAAAATAGTGCCATATCACCTTTCGCAAATAGAGAAATACGTGGCAAATTCACCGAAACAACTCCTAAATTCATTCGACCAGAATTAACTGTGACACCATTTTCATCTTGCCAGCCTTGTAGAAACGATCGGCAACCCATTGGTGTTTTGAAACTACCAGTTAGTTCAACAATTTTGTCATACATTAACAAATCTGGGTACATCCGCTTTGTTGAACATTCAAGCGCCAATTGCTTGATGTCATAATTTGGATCAGTAGGAGCAAAATTTAATCCCTTTTTCAATGTGAAAATCAACTTTGGAAAAATAGCAGTTCGCTTTTCTTTTCCTAATCCCTTAATTCTGATATTCAAAATTGCTTTTTGAATTTCACGTTCAAGCCAACTAGTCCCCAATCCAAAATTAACGGTGGTAAATGGTGTTTGTCCTTGTGATGAGTACATTGTATTAATCTCGTACTCCAAAGCCTGCATCGCATCATAAATATCTTTGCGTGTTTTTTCTTTAGCGTAGGCGTCACGCTTGTCTGCAACTACCCATTGTTTGGCTTCGACAATATGTTTGTCATAATTCATCTGCGCATATGGTGCCAATAATTGATCAATACGATTTGCTGAACAACCACCGTACTGCGACGAAGCGACATTAGCAATAATTTGCGCCATCTGTGCTGTCGCTGTTTGAATAGAATGTGGTGAATCTACCCACGCATTGCCTATTTTATAACCATTCGTCAGCAAATTATCAAAATCGATTAAACAACAATTTGTTGCTGGCGTCACAGGTGAATAATCTAAATCATGCCAATGAATGTCGCCGCGTAAATGTGCTTTAGCAACAAGTGGCGGTAACATTTGTAGTCCCAAGGCCCGACTAGCTGCCCCAGCTTCCAGATCACGTTGCGTATTGAACACGCGACTATCTTTATTTGCATTTTCATGCACAACTGATTCATCTCGTGAAAATAATTTTTCGATTCTTTTTTGGACATTAGCGGCATCCGAAAAATTTTGTTTTTCAGCTTGATAGTATGACTCATATTCGTTAACAGCATCTAATTGTTCATAATTTGTGAGTAACGAACATAATAGATTACGAATTTCAGAAGTTGTCACACTCACTTGAGAATCCAAATGTTGATACAAATCATGACTAATCGCATCAATAATATGGTTTGATAGATTGAGTTTCGTCAAAATAAAATTAATTTTGTACGCGTAAAATTGTGTTTCTTCACCACTTTGCTTAATGACTGTTAAATGGGGTAAATTGCTAAGTTTCATCGTATCGCTCATTACTAAACTAATTCCTCCAATGCTTTTTTGAATTGTTATAATTAAGATGTTACAACTATTCTTTGCATAAGAATAGGACAAAAAGTGTCCCCTATTACCGTATTAATCTAAAGACTATTGATATAATCGCATTTTAAGCGTTAAAAAAATTTATAATAATAGACCGTTCAACTCAAATGTTTTGTTACACACCACAAAAAAAGACAAATCAGTTACCCACTGATTTGTCTTTTTTTATTTATGCACGTGCAAGACTCGCTGCACCAATTACACCAGCATCATTCCCTAATTCAGCTAATTTCACGCGTGTTGAATTACGAACAGTTGGAAAGGCAAACACTTTCCAATTTTCTTCAACACGAGCTCGCAAAAATTCACCAGCAGCAGCTACACCACCGCCAATAACAATTGCAGATGGGTTCAAAATATTTGACATTGCTGCCGTAGCATATCCGAGATAATATGATACTTTGTTGACAACCTCATTAGCTAAAAAGTCACCGTTTTTTGCTAAGTCGAAGACAATTTTTGATGTCACTTCCTCGCCGTCATCAATCATCTTTTTCAACTTGGAGTTACCGACATACTCTTCTGCCAAGTCTTGTGCCAAATGGACCACACCCGTTGCGGAAGCATATTGTTCCAAGCAACCACGATTACCACATGTGCACAAATAACCATTTGGCTCAACAACCATATGACCGACTTCACCACCGGCACCTACAGTACCGTGAATCAGCTGACCATTTGCCACCAAACCACCACCAACACCAGTGCCTAATGTCACAAATGACACTTCATCATCGTTGTTTCCGGCACCTTTCCAAGCTTCGCCAAGCGCTGCTGAGTTAGCATCATTGTCAATCGTCAATGTAAATCCAGTACCAGATTCAATATCTGCTTTAACTGGCTGCTCTGTCTTCCAATTAAGGTTAAAAGCACCTGTTACCGTACCAGTAACCCGATTAACAGTACCTGGTGTTCCCATTCCAATACCGATAATACGATCATGATCCAGTTGGTACAAATCAAGGTGGTGATTAATTGATTCCACAATATCTGGAACAATATGAGCACCATCATCTAGAATATTTGTTTTGATTGACCATTTTTGCTGAATTTCACCTTGATCTGTCAAAATTGCAAACTTGATAGTTGTACCACCAAGATCGACACCGATAAGTTTATCTTTTGCCATGATAATTATAATAATGTTGCCCGATCTAATCACTGCAAGTTCACTGGACAGCCTCTAATGAGGACAACATATTTCCTCCGTATGAATTGATTACTTAATCATTCTAACAGATATGACTAGCCAAGTGCAAGCGGTTTCACAGTCTAAATAAACAATGCTAGTCAATCACTGGGACTTTCAAGTTCTAATCGATGTTCGTGCGCCAAAATGACTTTCATTGTTGCATACATTTTTGGTTGTATAATATCGGCTTTATATAAATTGTCCACTTCTAAAGCAGCCATTTCAATGTCCCATAGCCGCTTTCCAACATGAATATACACACCAAATTCTTTTAAATATTGTAGAACATCATAAAAAGTTTTCATGATCTTACTCCCATAAAGATAGTCAATCCGATTAAAAGCACTGTCAGTAATACCATCACCAGCCGAACATGCCAGCTAAATTTTCCATTACGACTATAGAAACCAAAAATCATGGCAAACATCACCCCGCCGATGAAGCCACCAAGATGTCCCCAAAGATCAATGTTTGTAGCAGAAAAACTTGACAACAATGTCAATAAAATAAACAATCCCATCATTGATCCTAATGCCCTTACGTTGGGGTCATGACGGAACTGATAGGCAAATATCATTAAGCCACCAAACAAGCCGAATAATGCTGTCGAGGCACCCACTGAAATGGTATTTGGCGAAAATAAATACGAAAAAATATTACCGGAAATACCGGAAAAGAAGTATAAGCCTAAAAATTTGCGGCTACCAAAAGCGTCTTCTGCTATTGGACCAATAAACCATAAAGTCAACATATTAGTGATAATATGCATAAAACCAGCGTGCAAAAATATAGGCGTGATTAAACGCCAATATTGCGAATCGTCCTTGATATAAGGTCCCCATTTAGCACCTACTTGGACCAAAAAATAGCTATTGTCGGTTGTCCCACCACTGACGACCAGCTCAATCACAAAAACAACAATTGTTACTGTCAATAATATCGTGGTTACTGGTGCAATTAAATAATGTGTTTTTAACGTTTTCATAGTACCCATTTTAACAGATTATAACCTTCGCTGCTCATATGAACTGTTCTATATACATATCATTTTTAATAGTCCTATGTTAAAATGACAACAATTAAGTATATAAGGAGAACAACCAATGTTTGGTATTCTATTAGTCCCATTCTTTATTTTAATAGCTTTTATTTATTTAATCACTTTTATGTTTGTTAATACATTCGGTGTTGTTTCACGACTTATTTTTGCCATCGTGATTATCTTATTACTAGCTTTTATCGTGAAAAACTTCTGGGCGGTCGTCGGTTTTATTTTATTAATTGCATTTGCTTTCTGGATTCGACAGAGATTTATTCAACCGCACATGAATCATCAAACGCAACAAGACCCATCGACATTTGATGGCGAATTCGAAGAAGTAGATAAGGACAAATAATCGTTTAGGCTCAATTTAATCAAGTTGAGCCTTTTTGTTTGCATATAAATGGCAAACAAAAAAGCATTCAAATAATCAAATGCTTTATTTCAACGACGATCTTTCAACCGCTGTTGCATCAAATACTGATACCTTGCGTACCAAACATCTACATAACCCTGCGAAAACGGACCCGTGCCAGCGTTAATCCAGTCAACCAAAATTTTGACATGTGCTTTTAAAATCTTATCAATTTCTGGTGGATAATGCCATTTCTTACTGTGAGCTGCATATTCATCAGCGTCCAGTAAATGTTTTTCGCCATCTGGAAACACTTTAACATCAAGATCGTAGTCAATATATTTAAGCGCCTCTTTATCCAATACATAAGGAGATGCTAAATTACAATAATACGATACGCCATTATCACGAATCATCGCAATGATGTTAAACCAATACTTTTTGTGGAAATAAACAATGGCTGGTTCACGTGTCACCCAACGCCTACCATCGTCTTCAGTCACTAAAGTATGATCATTTAGCCCAATAATCGCGTTCTCACTGGTCTTTAAAACCATGGTATCGCGCCAAGTTCGATGCAACGAGCCGTCGTGCTTATAGCTCTTGATCGTGATGAAATCACCTTCGCGTGGCCCGCGACCTGGTTTATCAACGCTCATAACGCTACCTACTCTTCTAACACCGAATTTCTATTTCAGTATACCACAATTTACTTGTCGTCTTCCAGCATTAAATTAGCCAATACGCTGTCAATTAAATCAGAAGTGTAGCCTTTTGTGTAGAGACCTTTTTTCGTTTTAAATTGGCGTTTTGAATTGTCGTCACGATGATAGCGTCGCCATAATTTATCAGCTTCTCGTTGAATATTTTCTAGCTCTGACTGATCATCATGTTCTGCCGCTAAATGACTAACCGCATTTTGTGCCATATCAAAAGAAAAGCCTTTCTTAGCAAGTGCCGCAATGATTTTTTGTTGCTTACTGCGTTTTGATTCTCGTTTATACGTAACAGCTGCTTTCTTGGCGAGTTGTGTTGCAACGATGATTTGTTCCTCATCAGTGTATGTTGCCAATGCTTCTTCAATATTGATATCCGACACACCCGCTTGTTTAAGTGCCATTTTAATGACAATTGGTCCCTTTGGACTAATTGTTTTTTTTGTGGCAACATAATGGATGGCGTAATTAAGATCATCAAGATAATGTTGCGCCTCTAATTGAGTGATCACTTGTAATTGCACTTGTTCAGGAATTTCTTTATCGTGCATTTTTTGCTGAACTTGTTTTATTGTTCGAAGCGAATGACCAAGATAGTTCAGGGCAACGTGCATTGCTTTCGCAACTTCGTCGCTCAATTTAATATCAGCAATCAAGTCATCATCCAGCTCGCGCCCTTTCGCTAATCCGTATTTAATCAGGACACTCTCAGATACACCAAATGCAAATTGATTATCTAAATCAATGTTGTATCGACCAGCTTGTTTTTGAACTGAAATTTTGGTTATTATTTTCATAATGATGTGATGTTTCTCCTCCGTCAACCAAAATCAGCCTGAAACACAATAAAGTTTCAACTCACCAAGTGAGCGCCAAAAGTCATGAACATCAAAATGAAAAAAAGCAAACATAGTGCCACTATCAACACACTAACAACAAAGTCTTTATTAACCAAATACTGATGTTTCTGTGTGATTTCATTTCTTTTGTGATACCATTCTCGACGATTTTGATTGCATACTATACTGGCTAATATCATACCAAAAAAGGACAATACAAGTACAGCAACGCTCACCCAAAAATTAATCTGTGTATTTTGGGTCAATTGTGGCACTGCTCCTAGCAAAATCATGATTGCCTCCAAATTTATTTTTTCATTTTTGTTCTGGTTGGACTAACCCATGTTCCTTGTCCAGCTAATCCCAAGACACTTTTCAGGGCTGGAATGAAAGTGACAGCTATTGTAATGGCATTCATTTGCCAATACCAAGCCATGTACATGGGTGCAAATAAGAGATATTTCAATTTTGCACCGTGATTATCAAGCACCAATGACGCAACTAACTGCCAAATCCCAACCATTGAGATAAATGCTGAGAAGACAAAAACCATGTCTAACGTGTGAATGAGTTGCTCTGTGTCATTAGTGAAAACAAAATAAAATAACTTGAGCGCCAACCAACCGGTGAATATTAAATAATAAAAACTCCATATTATACTACCTGTTTGATCCAATAGAAGCACTATTTTAGCAATATTTTTGATAGGATGCTTAAAAATACGCGAAAAATTAGTCACCCATGCTTCTGTGCCACCCTTTGCCCACCGTTTTCTTTGACTATATAGCATACCTAACGTGCTTGGTACATTCATATAAAACATAATATCTGGCGCAAATACGGCTTTCCATCCGCTAAATTGTTGATCCCAAGCAATCGATATGTCTTCAGTTGCACGATCCTGACGGAAACCGCCACAATCAAGCACAGCATCCTTACGATACATTGTGTTGGCGCCGGAATAAGCGTACATATTGCCGAGAACACCCATTTGAGATCGTTTAATGATACCGACAATGCTGGAAAATTCAACGGTTTGTGATTTTTCCAATAGCAAAGAACGGTTTTGAACGTCCATATTAGCTGTTACGGCAGCAACGTTTTGACCCCCAGGTCTCAAAAAATAATTCATGTATTTCCATAATCCGTCTGGCGCACAAACCGTATCAGCGTCGTTACTCAAAATATAATCACCACGGCAAAAAGATAAACCGATATTAAAAGCATGTGCCTTACCCTTATTCTTGTTGACACGTAAAACGCGTAACTTCGGATACTTAACACTTAGTCTAGACAAAATTTCAGGGGTTGTATCAGTTGAGCCATCATCACAAACCAGTACTTCATAGTTATGATATTCTAAATCGTTCATCAAATACTCAATCGTATCTTCAATAACCATTTCTTCATTATGGCAAGGAATCATGATTGTAATCATTGGCTCTTTTTCGACGCGAATTTTTTTAAAATCACGATCCAAAATTTTGCCAACGTACACTGTGCGATAAAAAATACCACCAATAGTCCAAGCAATAGCACCAATAATCGGATATAAGGTTAAAATTTGCACAAAAACTGTCAGAATTTGCTTCATTTAATTTCTACCCCACTTTCCTTAAATAAGTCACTAATTAGGTGATCATCAATATTTTGTTCTTCATTAACAGCATAATATTTCGTTGATTCACGAAAGCTTTTATCGCCATATCTACTCGTGTAAACCTCATTCATGACTGACTTTCGCGCCTGAAGTTTATCGTCATTATATGTAATTTGATTTGGGTATATTTTCTGTTCACGATAATTATTTCGTACCAAAAATGCCAAACTGCATACCAACACAACGACAATCGCAATTAAGATTGAGGCTTGTAAAAATTTAGTAAGGTCAAACCCATCTTGATAATGCCAATGATACAATGATTGCCAAAATCGGCCATCTTGTAGTGAATCAAATAATATCAAGACCGGTAACACGAGCACGATTAAGAAAGCAAAATTGATGCCGAATTGTCGTAATTTAAGTCCCCAGTGTCCTTTGTCGAAAAAATCATCTTGCACAAAATTTTTCACATCTTGCGACTTTGATGCTTTATCATCAGTTTCAATAAAAATATTTTCTTGACTAAATTGCTTAGTATTTGATTGTATATGTTTGTCAGTCATTTTTTTCAGCCAATTCAATTTTTTTGGTCAAATTCTTATTAGGATCCAATAAATACTTCTTTTCCAACTGTAAAAGCGTCTCTTTTGGCAAAATATTGGCATAATAGCCAGTATTGTTGAGATCAAGTTGTAAAGCATATACTGCCTCTTTAATAAAAGATGCCTGTCCACTTTCCATATACTTGATAATAACTAACAAAAATTCAGATGACAGAAATTTTTCTGGAATCTTTGAGTCCTTAAGTATCGAATCGTTGACAATTTTTGAAGCTTTCTGATCAATTGCGTCAACCTCTAATCGTAAGTTTGCCTCTAAGTCTTGATTAATTATTTTTTTAATTGGCCTAAAAACCTTGTATTTGGACAATTCTTTTGACAACATATAGACGATTAAAAATAAAAAAGCCGATAGCATTAATAATCCAACAACGCGCGTCCAAATATTTTCAGTCGTACCAGTGCTGCCGTACATTAAGCTTGCTGCGTGATTAGAAAACACAATACTTCCCAATAAAATCATTGGTAAAATTAATGCTACAACACTTATAATCAGTGATTGTCTGTCGTTTGACTCTTTTTTAAATGCTCTGATACACTCATTTCTGGAAAAGGTGTTTTTTTCTAATTCTTGCAAAAGTTCCCATGACACATAGCAGTAGTCTAAATCGGTAATTTTTTGTTCTGTTACCATTGTCAACACTCCTTTCCAGCGCCAATATTACTTGACGGCTTTTTCTTTTTGGCGAATCGTATCAGCAAGAATTTGTGTGAAACTTCTAGGATTATTGAAGCCATGTTTGAAATAAAAATCACTGTATTGAAGGTCTTCAACCGTTAAATTATTTTGGATAGCTAACGAAATTATCTCTGCTTGCGCGCCAACTTCAAACGCTGATCCTTTACACTGGATACCTAATATTTTGTGTGTCTCTTTTTCATAAACCAAGTAAGCTTCAAAGAAACCATTGCCACTGACATACTGATCTCTGATAGAGACAGCATCGCTATCAAAACCTTCTTACTTCGCCTTTTCGTTTGTCAAACCAGACATACACAACGAGATATCACGATCAAAATTAAGTTTGTACGTACCTTGTGAATTTTTCAATTTCACACTATTGCCGGCCAAATTTACGCCTGCAACATCCCCTTGACGAATAGCATCACTTGCATGCGGCACATACGTTGGCTCTTGCACGTTGGTTAGTTTGGTTGTTGCACAATCACCGACAGCATAAACATCTGGATGACTAGTTTGCATGTAATCGTCTACAATAATCGCACCACGATCACCCAGTGCAACTTGATCAGCAACTAAAAAGGAATTGGGTCTAAACCCAGTTGCATAAATAATACCGTCAGCCTCAAAATGTTGCCCATCAGCTGTCTTGACATGACTAATTTTTCGACTACCATCCTCTAGATTTTCTTCATCAATGCTGCTAATCAAAGCATTCGTGACAATTTTAACGCCATTTTCTACCAATGCATTTTGCATATCAAGCGCAATTTCTTTATCCAAGTACCGGTTTAAGATGAAATCTGAAGAATGAATAATTGTGGTTTCAATTTTTAATTCACTCAAAATTTTAGCCATTTCAATCCCAATCGCGCCACCACCAATCACAATACAACTTCGACTTTCAGCCATTAGTTGTTTAATTTTGACCGCATCTTCAAATTTTTTGATAACATATAGTTTATCCAAAAAGCCACCTTGGACTAAGGACAGACTGGGATATGAGCCAGTCGCAACGACTAATTTATCAAAATGATCCTCCTTGGCTACACCATAAACCATGTCAACATAGTGAATTGACTTATGATTGAGATCAACAGCATCAATCACCGTTTGTGTTTTAACCGTAATATGCTTTTCTTCTAGTTCAGCAATTGTGGTATAACTTGATAACTTCAAAAAATTACTATCGCCACCTAAATAGAGCGGTATACTTTGCGCTACAAAACCAATACTTTTTTGCTTTTCATAAATGATAATGTTACTGTCTGGATTTTCTTCCCTCGCACGTAACGCACACGCTATGCCGGCGTGACTAGCGCCGATGATTCTAATTTCCATATCACTTCTCCTTGCTCAATATTGGCTATTATAATGTTAATAATCTCCAAAATTTTACTCAATCATCATAAAACTAATATTATTACCTATTTACGTTCATTTTACATGATAAATGTGAATTTTATGTGATTTATAGGTACATTAGAACTAATGTTATTTAGAATGATTATTGATTAAAATGATTATTTAGCGTATGATAGCACTAGTTTAATAATTGGAGGGAAAAAATGACAGTTAATCCATTAAAAGCACAAGATGTTTGGAAAGATGTTGGCGAGCACGTTCAATTCACCGTGCTCAAGTTCAAGAGAATAGATCGCGCAAAGACACAAGCTGCGATTCAGGAATTTGCTGACCGTTCACAGGCAATTATTCGTTCGTTACGCATTCGTGATTCTCATTTGGCAACAGAATCAAGCTTGAAAGTTACCATTGGATTTAGTGAAGCAGCTTGGGAATATCTTTTCCCAAATCAGCCAAAACCTGCTGAGTTAGAAACATTCAGCGGTGTTAAGGGCCCAGAATACGAAATGCCTGCTTCAACGGGTGATTTATTTTTCCATATACGCGCTAGTAATGAAGCTGTTGTCTATGAAGCGCAGACACAATTTATGCGTTTTCTAAAAAATATCACTGATGTGGTTGATGAAACTAAAGGATTCCGATATTTTGAGGGACGTGCAATCATTGGTTTTATTGATGGTACGGAAGCGCCGGCCGTTGAAGATGCTGCTGGTTATGCCCTCATTGGTGAGGAAGATCCTAAATTCATCAACGGTTCTTATGCTTTTGCCCAAAAGTGGCATCACAATATGGATTTTTGGGGACATCTCAATAATGAAACCCAAGAAAAGGCAATCGGACGTGAAAAATTCACCGATCTAGAATTAGAAGATGATGACAAATTCAAGAATGCTCATAATGTTGCGTCAAAATTTGAAAAAAATGGTGAAGAACAAAAAATTGTTCGCATGAATGTGCCATTCTCAGATCCAGCTTCAGGCAACACCGGTACTTACTTCATTGGGTATTCACGCTATTGGTCAGTTACCAAGGGCATGCTAACTAATATGGTCGACCAATCTGATTATTTACTCACATTTTCAGATATTTTATCAGGTCAACTTTTCTTTATTCCTTCTCGTGATACTTTAGCTGACATCGCCGATGGTGTTTATAATCAATAAAAAAAGTTACTTCAGTTCATCACTGAAGTAACTTTTTTAGTCTAATAACTGATCAAGTCCAATTACGAGATGATCTAATTTTGTAACAGCATTTAATGCCATAATGACACCTGGCACAAAAGCAGCACGACTTGTTGTGCTTTGGGACAATGTAAGTTGCTCATCAATGCCACCAAAGTACACTGTTTGTTGCGCAATGTAACCTGGTAAACGCATCGCGTGCACAGGCACATCATGAACTCTTTCGCCACGCGCTTCACCAACACTTGTTTGTGCTGGTGCTTTTTGTCGTGAACTCGCAATCATCCGTGCAGTTTGTTTAGCCGTGCCAGAGGGTGAGTCCACTTTTTTGGGGTTATGTGCTTCAACAATTTCCACATCTGGAAAGTATTGCGCTGCCGTTTTTGAGAATTGCATTAACAATACAGCTGACAAACTAAAGTTTGGGACAATTAAAATACCATTTGTCGCTGAAGCTTTAAGGTGAGTGACTTGCGCATCGCTTAATCCTGTCGCACCAATGACTAATGCCATATGATGAGCAATTGCATACTGGGCGTTCTCATATACGGTTGCTGGTGTGCTCACATCAAGCCAGATATCTGCTGATACATCAATGTCTGCAAGAGATGTCCAAACTGGTATGTCACTATCATGCTGATGACCACTTAAAATGCCAACAATTTCATAATCGGCCTTGAGACCATTTTGGATCGCCTCACCTAATTTGCCGAAACCACCTGCTAAAATAATTTTTGTCATGAATTCTCCAATAAATCATTCAGATGTGCCTTTTCAGCTTCAGCCAAGGCTAAAATAGGCAATCGAACATCTTCTCTAATCAAACCAAGATCAGCCAGTTTTGTTTTAACTGGTGCTGGAGATGGATAAGCAAATAGCGCATTCATTCTTGGCGTCAGGTAGCGTTGCAATCGACCAGCTTCTTGCCAATTATTTGTCGCCATCGCTTTAAATAGTGCCGTCATCTCATCACCATATAAGTGTGAAGCAACTGAAATAGTACCCGCCCCACCCACAACGTAAGCTGATAAGGTCATCGCATCTTCACCAGTATAAACTGAGAAATCAGTCGTACCAGCAACTTCAGCTGCAATTAAATCAACCGAAGTTGTTTCTTTGATAGCGTTAATGTTTGGATGCTTTGCAAGCTTTAAAACACTGTCTAATGTCAAACCAACCACGGTACGGCCCGGAATATTGTAAAGCATGACTGGTTTGCTAGCAGCGTCTGCTATGGCTTCAAAGTGGGCGATCATCCCTGCCTGACTGGGCTTATTGTAGTAAGGTGTAACCGCTAAAATACCATCAACGCCTGCAATAGCACTTAATTCGCGCGCTGCCATAACAGACTCTTTAGTATTATTAGAGCCAGCATTCGCAATTACTAACGCACGGCCGCTGACTTGTTCGACAATATGCGTGGTTAAAGCCAACTTTTCTTCGTGAGTTAGTGTGGGGGATTCGCCGGTTGTACCTGCAACAACAAAACCTTGCGTACCATGCTGCAACAAATGCTCTATCAAACTATCCAACGCGTTATAATCAATACTGTCATCGGCTGTAAACGGTGTTACAATTGCGGTGATTAAACGAATATTTTCGTACATTTTCAATCTCCTTGCGACATGCGATAAACTAAAAAGGATTTAAGGGCCAAAAATCCGGGCATCAGTGCTGCTTCATCAATGTTAAGCTTGGCACTATGAAGTGGATGGGAATCGTTTACGCCTAACCACAACATCACGCCAGGAATATGCTGTAATAAATACCCAAAATCCTCGCCTGTCATAGCTGGTTTGGCTAATTCAAAGTTGATATTGTCATCTTCCGTCATATAATTAATCAAGTTTTCAGCCAATTTTGGATCATTTTCCACTGGCAAATAACTGCCACTTTCCAAAGACACTTCGATAGTCAAATCGTCGGCTAAGGCAATACCATCAGCTATTTTTTGAATGCGTGCCATCATCGTTTTCAATCCAGCTAATGTCATGCTACGTACTGTACCTTCCAAATGAACACGATCTGGAATAACGTTATTTGCGAAGCCACCTTGGATTGTGCCAATACTGACAACCCCGCCTTCAATTGGATCAACACCACGCGAAACAACTGTTTGTAACGTTGTGATCAACTCCGCGGCGCCTACAATTGGATCATGAACCAAGTGAGGATAGGCTGCATGACCGCCTTGACCAATGACATCCACCTTTAACTCAGCAGTACCAGCAAATAAAGTGCCTGCTAACGTACTCAAAGTACCAGCAGGTAAATCAGGTTGATCATGAATACCATAGAATTCATCGGGGCGCCATTGCCCTTCAAACAAATTCAGTTCATAAGCTAATTTTCCACCACTCTTTTCTTCTTCTGCTGGTTGGAAAAAGATAATGACATGATCTTCTGGCTGATGTTCACTGAAATATTTAGTAATGGCCAAAGCCAAACTCATGTGAACATCATGCCCACAGGCATGCATGCGACCATCGTGTATTGAAGAAAAGGGTAGCTGCGTATCTTCTGTAATTGGCAAAGCATCAATATCTGATCGGTAACCAATTGTTCTTTTAGGATGGGAACCCTCAAATCTTGCTAACAAAGCTGTTGGTAGCTCTGGTACCTCTCTTATAGTCATAAAATCAGTCTGCCATGACTGAACTTTTTTGAGCAAATAATCATGTGTTTGAAATTCGGATAAAGCTAGTTCTGGTATTTGGTGTAATTCACGCCGAAATGTCTGTATATCTGCTTCAGAAACTGTCATTAAAGACTCCTTAGTGCATCAATTAAAGCGGTTTTTTGTTGCGTTTGTTCATCGATTGTTTTGATTACTTTGGCAGGTACACCAGCAACCACCGTGTTTGCCGGTACATCTTTGGTGACAATCGCACCAGCAGCAACAACGGCACCGTCACCAACTTGCACGCCTTCAATGACGACCGCATTTGCACCAACCAAAACATTATCTCCAACTCGCACAGGTTGGGCAGATGCTGGTTCAATCACACCTGCCAGTACGGCACCAGCGCCAATATGTGAATTTTTACCAACAATCGCACGGCCACCAAGGACGGCTCCCATATCAATCATTGTCCCCGCGCCAATCTCGGCACCAATATTAATGACGGCACCAAGCATAATCACAGCTGAATCACCAATGCTAACTTGATCACGAATAATAGCGCCGGGCTCAATTCGAGCATTGATAGCCTTTTTGTCCAGCAACGGTACTGCTGAATTACGTGAATCATTTTCAATCAAAACACTGTCTTCTGGCAAATTTGAAATCAATGGCGCAACATCAGCCCAATCACCGATTAACTGACCAAAAATATCATTACCAAAATGTTTGACTTGGTCTGGCACCTCAGCATTAAGTGATCCTTTATAGGTCACTTTCACAGGTGTTTTTTTGGGTGCATTTGCAATAAAGTTGATCAAACGTTGTGCTTCGTTTTCAGGCATTCTACTATTCTCCTAGAGTATAATCTCGGTCTAATGACACTAAATGTTCAAATGTTTCTCGTTCTACAACCAATTGGTGTTGGCCGTTTTCGACAAATACTACTGCTGGTCTGGGATTGCGGTTATAATTCGAGGCCATGGCATAACCATAAGCACCCGTTGCATTTACCGCTAAGATATCCCCTGGTTTTGTGGCCGGTAAGGCTTGTTGCCAGACTAATACATCACCAGATTCGCAATATTTACCAGCAACCCGAACGACTTCTTCAGTTTGAGCATTCGGTTGATTGGCTAATACGGCTGTGTAATTAGCTTGATATAACGCCGGTCGAATATTATCACCCATACCACCATCAACGGCCAAATAATGACGAATATCAGGAATGTCTTTTCTTGAGCCAATTGTATACAATGTTTTTCCAGCTGGTCCAACAATTGAACGTCCAGGTTCAATCCATATTTCTGGCATTTTCCAATCATATTCAGCAGCTTTTGCTTTCAATACACGGATAATAGCCTGTGCAAATTCACTTTCAGGTAACGGCTTATCCTCATCAGTATATTTAATACCAAAACCACCACCGGCGTTAATGACTTCAGGTTGCCACCCCCAAGCATTAGCCGTATCAGCAAGAAGCGCGGCGTTTTGTTCAAAACCAGTGACATCAAAAATTTGTGACCCAATATGTGCGTGCAAACCACGTAAGTTTAAATGATCATCATTGATGGCAATATCAAAAGCTTCTTTCGCCTGCCCAGATATTAAATCAAAACCAAATTTACTATCTTGCTGACCCGTACTGATAAACTCGTGTGTATGTGCTGAAATGCCAGGCGAAATTCGTAACAGAATGTCCTGTTTAATGGCATTTTTTTCAGCAATTTCAGAAAGTAATTTTAGTTCTAAAAAATTATCGACAATGATAGTTCCGACACCTTCTTTAACAGCAAAGGTCAATTCGTCATAACTTTTATTATTACCATTAAAACTTAAATGCGCTGCTGGGAAGCCAGCAGCTAGCGCTGTATATAATTCACCACCAGACACCACATCTGCATGAATGCCTTCCTGAGCGACAACTTGATAGATTGCTTTTGTAGCAAATGCTTTCCCAGCATAACTAATCACAAATGGAATCTTTTCTTGTTCAAATACTTGTTTAAAAGCACGGATTGTCTGTCTGATATGACTTACATCATAAACATACAGCGGTGTGCCATACTTTTGCGCTAATTCAATGGTATCGACGTCTTCAATTGTTAAATGCTGATTCGTATTCGTTGGATAACTCATGCTTTCCCCTTATTCACAATAAAAAGCCATTAGTCTGAGCCTCACGGTTACAGTCTAACGGCTTTTTAATTTACCAATTTTGACAGTTGCCATAGCTCACCGCACTTATGCGACAGTCTAACGGTTCTTAACCCTTAGCCCAACACGTTTCATTTGTAGATAAAACGTATTTCGGCGACGTCCCCTAACCTACCATCAACCCCTACAAGAGCTCCGGCAGGCGCAATGTCAATCGCAACCTCTATGTGAAATATATAAGTATTTTTAACTATTATCCCTTGAAAATTAGAAAATGTCAAGGTAATTATTTATTTGTCTTTAATCTTAACTTATAACCTTATTTTGTGAACAAGATAATGATTAAAATTCTTGATCAATAAATGTTAGCCCAAGCTCTTTACCATAGCGTCTTATTGTTGATTCTGCTAAGTTCATTTCAAAAGCTAAATCAATGTAACTAGTCATCCCCTGATTAAACAAAACTTGCATTTGCGCTTTTCTTTCATCTTTTCCGATAGCTGATTCAGTGCCTAATGCTTTAATGCCACGACCAACCATACCCGTATCCGGTTCACTAATCGGTTGATGATCACGTTTATCACGTTGACGCCATGCTTGTGCTGCGGCTTTTTCATCTAGTCGGGTGACTTTGACTGACATATCGTCATCACTTGGTTGTTTACTAAAATGATAGTTTAATCCCACTTGTTATTAGTCCTTTCAATCATGATTGTTGGCGCGAGCCAATATGTCTGCACCATTAATTGGTGACACAATCCCATTATGGTAGACTACCTCTAATAGATCTTCACCAGATTCGTTTTGCGAAACAGTGATGATTTTATGGTCACGCTGAATGACTTTCAAACGTCCTGATTTTGATGCCTTTGAGACATCAGTTTTAGGCATTTTTTGAATGTTGAGATGATCACCGTTAGATTTCTCGGCATACGCGGCTTTAATAGCAAACCGTTCGGTATCACGTGTGAATCCTTCTTGTAGCAAGCCACCACCAGAACCAACGACCAAATTATCAGCTGACCACCCTTCTGCCATCAGCTTTTCATAAAGTGATACGATGCTATCAGCTTTCATACCGTCACCTTGGATGATACCAACATTATGTTGAATCACGCGATAGCCTTTATCGTTTGTTTCAGTACCAAAAATGTCACCCAAACACCTTAATACCTCTAAATCAATCTGTTCTGGATCACCTGAATCAGGACGCAACACTATTCTACCTGAACGTTTCATGATTCTTGATTTAATTGAATCAGAGCCAATCACATTTTTGACAAAGTTGATGGCATCATAAGAATCAATCACGATCGACAAAACAGCATCTTCTGGTGCACGATCAAGTTGCGCATTCACGTAATCGAATTCACCTTGCCCATCACCATAAGCAGTTGCGACCGAATGTTCAGTCGCCCAAACAGACAAAGCCCGACCTGCAATACCATAAACGTTCTCGAAGTATTGCGACGCTGCCAAATTATCAGATCCTTGAAAATGTAACAAATGCGCAGCACCCCCGCGTTTACCAGATTCCAAACTCGTAGCGCCTCGCAGCCCAAAATCATTCACTGCTAAAAACAAACCATCAACTGAACCAGACTGCTCAAACAATGGCCGCAAACGTTTTTTAATCACCATAGAGTTAGTGGCAATTGTCGTTGGATACCAGACATGCATTAAAATGACTTCCAAAGCATTCAACGTTGTGGCAAACCACGGTGCTGTCGTTTCAATTGTAAATAACGCATTTCCCGTTGGCACAGTCATGCCTTCAGGTAATGCCTTGATAGTAACAGGAAAGTAGCCTAAGTCACGAACTTTTTCCCAGACAGCACGATTAAAGTAAGCTGATGTTCCAAATGTTTGTAAAGACATTTTTTCAGCTTCGTCTATCATATCATCAGTAATTTTGGTATGAAAATAATCATGCAAAATCATCCCCAAACCAAACCAACTGACTTGATCAAACTGACCACCGACACGTGCTTCGCCATAGGAATATAACTTAGTAATATCATCAGGATACTGTAAATGGTGAGTTAACTTGTAAGCATCTGTCGCTATAATTAAATTTTCAGCCATGCTTTATCTCCGTCAATTCAGTCGTGACAAGCATACGAGTCACGTCTGTAAACGTTTCGCCACTATGACGAATCAAGCGCCAATCATATTCTTTATCATCGTTAAATTCATCAATATAGGGTTCAAACTCACCATCAGTTTGTAAAATTAAATAGCCAGCAAAAGCAGCAATAAATTCTGATTCTGTTTCGACGATTCGTGTTAGTTGATTGTTATCAAAAAAGCCAACTGCAAGTTTATCAGATTCCCACTGACCTTCAAATGCCCATTTTAAGGTTATCCAGTCTGACATTGTTATACCAAGATTCAACAAATAGTCGACAGATAGGCGAATGTGAATAGGGTGCGCTATTTTTTGTGTCTCAATACCCTTGGCATCCAATTGCGCTGAAAAAATACCACTGAGCGCTTCTAGTTCACTGACCGTTGGCATGATGGCTTCATTTTCCCAAGCCAAAACGGTTTCACTTTCAACATCAAGTGCATCAGCAATTTCTTGACGGGTCATTTGGGTTAACTGTTGTAATTTTTCAATATTATTCATGGTTTCATCTCATACCATCGGTATTCCGAGGGTTTATCTCATTTTCTTTCTATTGTAACACGAGAGCAATCATTACTTAATTGAATTTATCATAAAACCACCTGATATAGTAATACATCAGGTGGTTACGATATATTTTATTATTTAGATAACTTCTTTTGTCGGCGTGAAATCATCGCTGAACGAATGATACCAATAATCGTTGGCAACAATGTTACTAAGGCGATCCCTAAAATAATAATTGAAAAATGCGCCTTAACAAACGGAATATTGCCAAACAAGTAACCTGCCCCTGTGGCAATCAAGCTCCACGTAAACGCAGCAATCACGCTGTTTTTCAAAAAGCGGCTATACGGGAACTGACTGATACCTGCCACAAACGGCACAAAGGTTCTCACAATTGGCATGTAACGCGCAATAATGATGGCAACCGCACCCCTTTTCTCGAAAAAGCCCTCCGCTTCTCGAATATGCTCTTCTTTAATGAAGCGCCCAATTAAGGGGTGCCGAATCAGCTGATAACCACCTGTTCGGCCAATCCAAAAGTTCAAAGAGTCACCCAAAACGGCTGCAAAAAAGAAAACAAACATAAACACCCAATGATTTAGTCCGGCATTGAGTCCAGCCGGCGTGGCAGCAATTGCACCCGCAGCAAATAGTAAGGAATCCCCAGGTAAAAAGGGCATGATGACTGCGCCAGTTTCAATCAAAATAACTGCGAATAAGATAAGATATGTCCATAAACCAAATGATTGCACCAAATTAGCAATATGAGCATCAATATGTAGAATAAAATCAATTAAAAAAGCCATGATGAGTTTACGCCGGTCATAATCTGCAACAGCGACGCATTTTCCTTCCAATTTCAGTAATTCTATTTTACCATATCGTTGTTACAACAACGACGCAACTATTGATTGTCGCTTTACTTAGTCGAAAAAAGTCTTTCTAGGGTATTAACATCATCTTCAAAATTCGCAAAAGCACTATCAAGATACTCCCCACTGACCATATCAACCCCTGCTGACTTAATGAGATTAACTGGATAATCGACACCGCCTGAAGCCAAAAAACGATGATAGTGATCTAGCACTTGCTTATCGCCACTCAAGATTTTATTGGCAATCGCACTGGCCACCGCATACGATGTCGCATATTGATAGACATAGAAATTGTAATAAAAATGTGGCACGCTGGCAAAATGTACACTATAACTGTCATCCGGAAAATCATCAACAATCTGCTCACCATTGAATTGATGCTCTAATTGTGTCGCCATTTGATTCAATACTGTTAAAGACAATGCTTGACCATTTTGCTCTGTTTGGTATGTTAGTTGCTCAAATTCTGCAAACTCTGCAGCTGTTACAACTACATTCAAAAAAGTAGCAATTGATTTTGTACGCAAATAAATTTGCGCGTCACGGTCATTTTGGTATTTTTTGATCAAATAATTTTGCAATAAAATCTCGTTGAGCGTGGAAGCAATCTCGGCATTGAAAGTTGCCGCTTCACTATATTGAACCGGTTGTGTTTGATTACTTCGGACACTGTGTATTGCGTGGCCCATTTCATGCACCAAAATATTAGTGCTATACAATTTGTTTGTCCAATTAAGTAGAATATACGGATGAACTGTTGCAATACCAATTTCAAAACCACCAGAAGACTTGCCGACATTTTCTGCAACATCAATCCAGCGATTATTTAATGCCTCTTTAACTTGGTTAACGTAATCCTCACCAAGTGGCTGCAATGCCTCTAGTGCCAGCTTTTTTCCCTCTTCATAGGTTGTTGGCAAGAAATCTTTACCAGTTAATGGTACAGATAGATCATAGTGATGTAACTGCTCAACCCCAAGAACTTTTTTTCTTAGATCGTAATAGCGGTAAACCGTATTGATATGTTCATGGGTTTTACAGATGAGCACGTCATATAGTGCTTCGGGAATGTTATTTTGTGCCAATTGCTGTGAGCGCGCACTGTGATAGCCACGTAAAGCAGCAATCGTATTTTGACTGTGAACATGGGTATTATAAAGTTTAGCCATGGTGTGCGAAACGCTAATATGCGCATGCGCTATCATATCAACGGCCTTTTTTCTGATGTCACGATTTTGCGACTGAATAAACTGCGAAGCATTCCCCATGGTTAATTCAATTTTATCGCCATTTTCATCTTTCAATGTACCAAAATTCAAATCAATATCATTAAGCGTGTCAAAAATATCATTAGGACTCTGAAGAGTTGCGTTTAACGTACCCAATAATTTTTCTTCTGTCGCTGTTAATTGATGGGCACTATTTAAACGAATTCTGTCAAAATAAAATTGATAATTTAACAATTTTGGTTCTTGCGTCATATATGACTTCAATTTATCGGATTTAATACCTGATATTTGAATTTTGTAAAAAGCTGTCCCCGCGTAAAAAGTTGCCATGAGGTCCTCAGATGCCCCCTTAACTTGCTGGGCAACTGGATTGGTCATATCGCTAGCATACAAAAGTTCTGCATAAGCCCAAGTTTTATCAATATTAACGTCGATCACATTCACTAACTTTTCAGTTGCCAACAATAAATTTTGAGGACTATCACCCAGATGATCTTTAAAGTCCGCAAAATGTTTAATTGTAGCTGTCGTTTGTTGGCACGCATTATCGTAATCTGCTTTTGTTTTAAAAATGTCAGTTAAGTCCCAAGTCAAATTCACCGGAACTTCGGACCGCTTTAGTTTTCTTTTATGAGTCATGATGAGTTTTTCCTTTTCATATTCTAACATTCATCATATCTTTTTAAAATAAAAAAGCAAGCCGTTAAGACTTACTTTGCAAAGCTAATTGTTTTAGGTTGTCTCATTGCAATGAGACCAAAGACAATGAGCCATATCGTTGACCCTAGCGCCGGAACACGGGATTCAGGATTGAAAAATAGCGTTATGAACACAAAAACAAAAAATACAATGGCCATTGGCACAAGCACTTTTGGTGCAATCACTAGGAAACCATCCGACATATAATCGTTCGATTGACGATAACGCATGTAGGCAATCAAAATGAGGACATAGATCATCAAAAACAGATCTGTGGATGCACTTGTCACGAAACTAAAAGCATCGGTGATCGTTGGAATTAATGAAATAATTGCAGAAAATGCAACCATTAGAGATGTAAACAAAATTGCTCTCACTGGTAATTTAGCATGAGACATTTTGCGGAATGGTTTTATAAATGAAGCTTTTGACTGATAAGCCAAGGCGTAAAAATTACGACTAGCACTAAATAACACCGAATTGAGGGCCGACGCAGCACTAGTTAATACAACAAAGTTCACCAAGGCTGCCGCCCATTTAATGCCAGCCAATTGGAATACCTTTACAAACGGGCTCTGATTAGCAGGAATTTTTTGCCAAGGATAAATCGTCATGATAATAAATAACGCACCAAGATAAAAGAACAAGATTCGCCATGGAATTTGATTAATAGCTTTTGGCAAGACAGCACGGGGATTCTCGGTTTCTGCCGTGGTCATGCCAATAAATTCCATACCAACAAAGGCAAACATCACCATTTGAAAAGCATTAATAAAGTTACCAACACCATTTGGAAAAAGACTAAAATGATGCCAAACATTACTGAATGCAACATCACCAACCGTTGTTTTAAAGCCCGTCAATGCCATGATGATACCTGTGGCAATCAGTGCCAAAATAGCTACGATTTTAATCATTGCAAACCAAAATTCCGTTTCACCATACAAAGCAACCGTAACCAAATTCACACATGTCAATAATACCAAAATCACGACTTGAATCAGCCAACTTGGCAAATCTGGCAGCCAAAACTGAATATATTTTGCAACAGCAGTCAACTCGGCCATGCCCATAAACACAATTGTTAGCCAATAAGACCATCGCGCAAAAAAGCCAGCACGATTCCCCATATATTTAGTAATGAAGGTGATAAAAGTATGTTGCGTTGGATCCGCATATAACAACTCACCAATAGCGCGCATCATCACAAACATAAAAAAACCAATGATGAGATAAACCAACAGGATAGATGGTCCGGTAAAATGAATGGAATTTCCAGCACCCATAAACAAACCGGTCCCAATTGTGCCGCCAATAGCAATTAGTTGCACATGTCGATTTTTTAGACCATGCTGCTGCGGTTGATGACTCTCTTTCGTTTCTGACATATTAATATTTAAATTCTCCTTTTACTGCAAAGCACCCTGCGAAATTCGTAGGGTGCTTTTATAACAACGCCATAATTGAACTTTTTAATCGTTAATCGTTTACTTCACGCGAGTAGTGTGAAACATCAGTCAATATGATGTTTTGGAAGTCTTCAAATGACATGGTTTGTGTCTTGTCTTCGCCATATTTACGGACTGTGACAGTTTGACCATCAACCTCAGAATCACCTAGAACCAAAGTATATGGAATCTTGTTTGTTTGTGCTTCTCGGATTAAATAACCCATCTTGGCATCTTTAGTTTCAACATGTGCACGCAATCCAGCAGCTTGCAACTTTTGTTGAATATCTCGAGAATACTCGCCATGCGCATCAACATTCACGGGAATGATTTGCACTTGTAGTGGTGCTAACCATGTTGGGAAAGCGCCCTTATACATTTCAATCAAGTAAGCTGTAAAGCGCTCCATTGTGCCCACAATACCACGGTGTAACATAACCGGACGATGGTTATCTTGTCCATCAGCACCAATATAAGTCAAATTGAAACGTTCTGGTAACAGAAAATCAAGTTGAATGGTTGACATTGTTTCCTCACCACCCAATGCTGTCTTAGTTTGGACATCTAACTTGGGACCGTAAAAGGCAGCTTCACCTTCTGCTTCAAAGTAATCAAGGTTAAGATCATCCATTGCGCGTTTCAATTGTGCTTGAGACTTTTCCCACATGTCGTCATCATCAAAATACTTTTCTGTATTTTTAGGATCACGATATGACAAGCGGAAACGATAGTCAGTGATGTCAAAGTCACGATAAACTTCCATCATCATTGTCAAAATTGATTTAAATTCTTCTTCAAGCTTTTCGGGTTCAACAAATGTATGCCCATCGTTTAAAGTCATTTCACGAACACGTGACAATCCTGTCAAAGCTCCTGATTTTTCATAACGATGCATCATACCAAGCTCTGCAATGCGCATGGGCAATTCTCGATATGATCGTGGCTTATGTTTGAAGACCATAATATGTGAAGGACAATTCATTGGCCGCAACTCTAGGAATTCGCCATCACCCATATCCATTGGTGGGAACATATCTTCACGGTAGTGATCCCAATGCCCCGACGTTTTATACAAATTCAGGTTCGACAACACTGGTGTATAAACATGTTGGTAGCCATTTGCTAATTCTTTGTCGATAATATAACGTTCAACTTGTCGACGAATAGTTGCACCATTTGGTAACCACACTGGCAACCCAGAGCCAACTTCTTGGCTAGTGAAGAACAAGTCTAGATCACGACCAATGGTACGATGATCACGTTCTTTAGCCTCCTCACGACGTTTAACTTCGGCATCGACGTCAGCTTGCTTCCATTCGGCAATACCATAAATACGTTGCATCATTGGATTAGATGATTTACCACGCCAGTAGGCTCCGGCAACTGAAGTTAATTTGAAATGTTTTACCCAACCTGTTGATGGCACAAGTCCACCTTTGTCTAATTCAACATGATCGCCTTGAACAGCAATTGTGATTTTCTCATCGGCTGGCAAATCATTAATGAGTTCAATCTTGTATGGATCATTTTTAAATAATGTCAACGCTTCGTCACGTGAAATTTCGCGTGATACAATTGGCAAATCTTCTGCAACAATCTTGTGCATCATGGCTTCAATTTCTGCAAAATCGTCAATTGAGACTTGATTACCTGAACCGTTATCAGTGTCATAATAAAAGCCATTATCAATAAATGGTCCAACACCAAAGTGCATATTGGCAAACTTAGGAATACGTTTCAAAGCTTGCGCCAACAAATGAGATGCTGAATGACGTAAAAGTTCCAACGCTTCATCATCGCTTGTTGTAATTAATGCGAATTCACCATCATTTTCAAGTGCATCATTCATGCCAACATATTGACCATTCAACTTAGCGGAAACCGCTTTTTTGGCCAGAGACTTTGAAATGCCAGCTGCAACCTCAATTGGTTTTGTACCTGCTGCAAAAGATTTTACAGCGCCATCTGGAAATGTTAATTGAATTTCTGTCATATACTTTCCCTCTTCATATTAAATATCAAATTACGTTTTGAAACCCTGTTAAGTGCTTGAAAAAAGCGTCCCTCTGAGCCAAAAGGCTCAAAGGGACGCTTTACCGTGGTACCACCCAAGTTTTGCACCATTAAGATGCAACTTAAATGACAGCTAACGGCGTCACCCGAATGAATTTCGCTATATTCTACTCATCATCACTCAAAGGTAGTCTATCAAACCTACGTTGTTCATTTCCACCAAACATGAACTCTCTTTAAACGCACAGCAATCAAGTTGTCCTCATCAAAGTTTCTAAAAATAATCTTAGCACTTTTTTAGAATTTTTGCAATTTATTTTTTCAAATCCACCAATACCTGCTTCAAAGCATCATGGGCAACATCATCATGATCAAGAATACCATTGTCATACACGTTTTGTAAGGCTGCTATTTGTTCTTTTGATAATGCCATTATACTAATCTCCTCTTATTTTAAGTTAATTTTTCTTTACTGTTCGATACCAGAACTGCCATCCGAAACATTGACATGTCGTGGTCTGGAGCCATCAGCTGGACCGATATAACCACTTGCTTCTAAGTCATCAATTAGGCGCGCAGCTCGATTATAGCCAATCCTAAATCGTCGTTGTAATAACGAAGTCGATGCCTTTTGTTGTTCAATCACAAATTGCAATGCGTCTTGGAACAATTCATCCTCACTATTACCATCCGACATATCACTACTATCTTGAGCCACTTCTTCATCGGTCACTGTCATAGCTTCAGAATATTGAACCTCTTGCTGTGCTTTAACAAAATCTACTACACTAGTAACATCAGCGTTACTAATGAAAGCACCTTGTACACGTTGCGTCGGCTTGCCTGGTGGCGCAAAAATCATGTCCCCTCTGCCTAACAACTTTTCTGCACCGTTACTATCCAAAATCGTACGTGAATCAATGCCTGAAGCGGTTCTGAAAGCAATTCTTCCAGGAATGTTACTTTTGATAGTACCATTGACTACTTTAACATCTGGACGCTGAGTAGCCAAAATCATATGAATGCCAGCTGCTCTGGCTTTGGCACCTAATCGGGCAATAGAAACCTCAATTTCACTACCAACCGTGCTCATTAAATCTGCAAACTCATCGACAATTGCGACGATATATGGCATTTTTTGCATAATCGGATCACCTGTTTCAACAGCATCAGCATTTTGTTTATCAACTGCAGCGTTATATTCACCAATATTACGTTTGCCAAACTGTGCTAGCAATTTATAACGATTTTCCATTTCGTCAACTACTTTTTGCAATGATTTGGCAGCTTTTCTTGGCTCAGAAACAACTGGCGTTAACAAATGCGGAATGCCATTATAAATCGATAATTCAACTACTTTGGGATCAACCATCATTAATTTAACTTCATTAGGCTTGGCTCGAAGTAGAATTGAAATGATAATGCCGTTGAGACCCACAGATTTACCAGATCCTGTTGAACCGGCAATTAATAAATGTGGCATGGCTGATAAATCGGCCATAATAATATTACCAGTAACATCTCTCCCAAGTGGCACATTTAATGGATTGTCATCAAACGGTGCATGTTCAATCATATCTCGGAACCCAACAGTTGCCTGTGTATCATTTGGTACTTCAATACCAACATATGGTTTCCCTGGAATTGGTGCCTCTATACGTATTGATTTAGCTGCTAGTGCTAACGCCAAATCATCTGCTAAATTGGCTATACGATTCACTTTAACCCCTTGTCCGGGTTTTAATTCATACTGCGTAACAGTTGGCCCCAACGACACACTTGTCACTTCAGCTTCCACACCAAAACTTTGTAATGTGTCATGAACTAAGCGTGACTTCTCAGTCAAACTTTTAAATTCTTTTGTTTGATCCGCCGGAGGTACCTGTGTTAACAAGTCTGCTGACGGCAGCTGATAGTCTGGATTATTCGCCTCTGGTGTATCGGTCGCTAGTGAAACCTCTTCGTCGCCCTGTGACCCTTTTGGATCGGATTGAGGTAATTCATCTGATGGTTTGTCATCATCAGTCGGCACTGGTCCATTCCACTTGATTTCTGGTTCAATAAATTCATGCGTTTGAGGTTGAGAGACATCTTCATTTATATTGTCAGCCTGATTAGCTACTTCTGACGTAGTTGAATGATCAACACCTAAAGGATTGTCACCATAATCGGTAATATCTTTTTTACGGGTATTTCTTTTAAATAGTGGCTCGCGTTTTGGCGCGTTAGCCCTTTGTTCCTGAATATAGGCCACACCCTCTTGCGCTTTTTCAACACTTTTTTCAGCAATATCACGTGCTGGAATTCGGAAAAAGATAATCACACCAGCGAATAATAACAGAGTTGTGACAATCCAAGTACCAACATTTGACATTAACATGAACAAAACATGGTACACTACAGCACCAATCACGCCACCACCAACTGGGGTGTTAGCTGATTGGTTAACAAAATCTTGTTTAATAATGCGAATGACTTCATTTACATATCCGGTACCATCTTGCAGCGTATAGGTGAAGAACAGTAAAGAGGAAATAACTTCAATGGCAACAAATGCCATGCTGGCTCCTATCCAAAAATGCCCAGAAACTTTCGGCAACTTTCGCATGAGCATATAATATAGTACACCGACTGTTAAGGGGACAATAATTGCTAGGTAAATGTTTCCAAAGAAAAACCGGAAAATATTCGCTACAAAAATGCCAATTAAACCCAGTTTAAAAGTCCCTAAAATGCCTAGAATAGCGCTAATTAATAACGTCAAATTTCTAGCAAGTGGGTGTTGTTGTTTTTTTGCACGTGAACTCGTAGTTCGTCGTTTTCTGGTTGTTTTTCTGGTCGCCAAAATTATTACCTCAATATATTACTAACGCCCTATTTTATCATGTTTAAAATACGAACGCGTGTTCATCTCGAATTCTTAAGAATTGCTTAACTGTAAACGGGGTCGGAAAATTTCAACAATGAAACACAAAAAGCCGCAACCGAAGTTGCGACTTTTAGTAGCTCGTGAGAGAATCGAACTCTCGATTCCGCCGTGAAAGGGCAGCGTCTTCGCCACTTGACCAACGAGCCATGGTCTTTGTTATTTCGCTGTTGAAACAACTATATAATCATAACAAGTTTTTTTAGTGACGTCAACCCCCTATTTCAGTTTATCTTGTTCGTAGGTATGAACAGTATCAAGATTTGGAAACGACTGTTGACGTAGCGCCTCATAGATTACAATTGCAACAGTATTTGATAAATTCAATGATCGTATATGGGTGTCATCTTGCGGAATCCGAATAGCCTTTTCTGGATTTTGACGCATAAATACTTCTGGTAAACCAGTCGTTTCTTTACCAAATAGGAAGTAATTATCCCCATCAGCTTGTGTATAGTCAGGCTCTGTATAGTCTTGGTTCGCAAATTTAGAAACCAGATACAAATGGTCCGTTGGCGCCAATGTTTCTAAAAAGTCTGGCAAACTCGGATGTCTGACCAGTTGTACGTGCTCCCAATAATCAAGTCCAGCGCGTTTAACATGCTTATCATCTAAATCAAAACCCAAGGGCTCAATTAAATGTAAAACAGCATCCGTACCAGCCGTTGTACGCGCAATGTTACCTGTATTAGCAGGCATTAATGGTTCAAATAAAACAACATGATTAGTCATTTTTCAATAGTTCCTTCCACTTTAAACAATTCTGAATTATGTCGCCACCACTCGTAAATGTGCGTGACAAGGACTTTAACAACAGCGTATGCAGGAACGCCTAACACGACACCTAGTACACCAAAAATATGACCGCCGCTTAGCAATACGACGATAACTGTTACAGGATGAATAGATAACGCTTCACCTAGTATTTTTGGTGCAATAACATGCCCCTCTATTGGCTGTTCGATTACCAAAACGATTATCGCCAAAATCAGCAATTTTGGTCCACCAGCAATTAACGCTACTGTAAATACTGGTACTTGGGCAAGAATAGATCCCACATACGGGATCATATTAAAGAAGCCAGCCATTAAAGCCAATAATATACCATACGGCAATCCAATGACGGTGTAACCAATCGAGAACATAATGATAACCGCTAAAGCAACACCAAGTTGTCCACGAATGTATTGTGCCACTTGCGAGCTTACTTCTCTCAATAAATGATAAACTGATATTTGTGCTTTTTGTGGAAATTTATCAGCCACAACGGCCGAAAATTTATGCCCATCAAGTAACATATAATAAAGAATAAATGGCGTAGACACCATAGTGACACCAATTGAAGTCAATGTCGACGCAAACGAACTAATACCAGCGACACCGCTTGTCAAATACTTTTTGCTCCAGTCAATCACATTTTGGTTGATATCAGCATTCGTATGATTTAGGTAATCACGAATATATTTAAATTGATCAGAAGCAAATGTATCATTAATAAAACGTTCACTCGTGCGCCAATATTGTGGCCAATTATCAATAAATGATACAACTTGCGTGCGCAATACCATGTAAACAGCAACAATCACGCCAGCAATAACTGCTAAAAGTGCAATCAATACAATGCCAATTGACAACTTTCTAGGTAAATGAACATGCTTTTCCAACAAATTCACCAATGGGCTTAGCAAATAATATAAAACCCCTGCAATGATGATTGGGGCACCTACTGCCGTAAATAAAGCTCGCATTGGTTCAAAAACAAATCGAACCTGCCAAGCCAGAAAAATAATCAACAAAATTAGTAGTATGACAATGAGTCCATTGAGTAAGTTGTTGCCAGAAAACCATCGCCTATACCATGACTGTTGTTCTTGGTCTTTTAACATAAATATTCCCCGATTCATCACGTTTATTATTATTCTACCATAGAAATAACAATCATGTTACCCGCCTGAACCGCGCAGTCTCATCATGCTTTTCAAGCTTATTGTCAGCCATGTCGACAAAGAAATTTGTGAAAAGGCTTACATTCGAGTATAATAAATTTAGACATTTTAAAGGAGTCCTATCATGGCAATTTATAAAATTTTGTTTGGTACCTACACAAAAAGAATCTCAAAGGGATTGTATGAAGCGGAACTTGATACTGAGAAAAAGCTATTACAAAACCCAACACTTGTTGGTGAACTCACTAATCCAACCTATCTTGCAGTCTCAAAGGCAAACAAGGTTTACGCGGTTGAAAATCGTGATGGTCAAGGCGGCGTTGTCACCTTTGATAATTCTGTACGCCCACTGGCTGAAATTGATGCGCAACTCAGTGAAGGATCTGCTCCAGCCTATATTGGCGTTGATGAAGCACGCCAATTAGTGTACGCTGGCTACTATCACCGCGGTACTGTGGAAGTTTATCATATTAATGCTGATGGTAATTTGACATTAACTGATCAATGGCAAAATGAAGGTTCCGGTCCGCGCCCAGAACAAGGTTCATCACACATTCACTTTAGCAATTTAACACCAGATAATCGGTTGGTTGCTGTGGATCTTGGGGCTGACGAAGTCATTACTTTTGATGTTTCTGATGATGGCAAACTGACTGAAGCGTCACGCTTCAAAACTGAAGCTGGTTTTGGTCCAAGACATATTCGCTTCTCACCAGATGGTCAATACGCCTACCTGCTTGGAGAATTGTCAAGTTTGCTGAGCGTGCTGAAGTATAATTCTGAAGATGGCTCTTTTGAACACGTTCAAACTGCCTCTACAATACCAACAGACTGGACAGAACATAACGGATCAGCAGCTCTTCGTTTGAGTAAGGACGGACACTACATCTATGCCTCAAACCGTGGGCATAATTCAGTTTCCGTGTTCAAAGTTTCAAATCTTGGGGCAGAAATTGAACGAATCCAACTCATTAGCACTGAGGGAGAATTCCCACGTGATATGAATTGGGACAAGGACGAACAATTCTTAGTTGTTGCTAATCAAGATACAGATAACGTATCGTTATACGGTCGTGACAGCGAGTCCGGCAAACTGTCACTTTTGCAAAAAGACTTTGCTATTCCTGAGGGCGTCCGCGTGACTTTTGAGTATTAAATTCAACTACAAAACAACCACTTCGAGGGTACCCATCCAAGTGGTTGTTTTTATATTGCCCGGTTGCACTGACAAAAAATTAAGCGTATAATCAAATCGTTTGAACTATCACAAGACGTCGATAATTCTAACCAGCAAATAAAGATTACCTGTGAGTAATCATTTCAAGGAGAATTAATATGCAACAAACTGGTATGTCCCCGCTCAACGCGCATCACTTTAGTGGTTACCAAAAAAAGGTAATCACTTCTACTGCAGCAGGTTTCGGGTTGGAAAACATGGATGTAATGTTTTTATCTTTTACACTATCATCCATGATTGTTGATTTGAATATATCAGGCGCAGCTGCTGGCTTGATATCATCAATCACAAACTTAGGTATGCTAATTGGTGGTCTCTTTTTCGGTATATTAGCTGACAAGTATGGTCGTGTAAAAGTCTTTACATATACTATCTGGATTTTTTCAATCGCAACTGCGTTAATGTTTTTTGCCAAGAATGTCTATTGGGTCTATGCCTTGCGTTTTTTGGCTGGAATAGGTGCCGGCGGTGAATATGGTTCTGGAATGGCTATTATCGCTGAAAGTTTTCCCAAAAGAGCCATTGCCAAAGTGACTTCTCTTTCAGCTATTGGTGGTCAAGTTGGCGCCATATTAGCAGCTATTTTGGCAGCTGTAATTTTGCCAATGTTTGGTTGGCACGCACTTTATGTTTTTGGTTTAGTCCCAGTCATCTTGATTTTTTTTATTCGCCGACACCTATCGGAAAGTAAAGTATTCACCGATATGAAAGCTAAACAAACCAGCACAGAGTATCGTCCTGGTTCAATTACGGCACTATTTGCAACACCAGCACAAGCATGGCAAACAATCGCTTTAATGATTATGGTCATGGTTCAAATTGCTGGCTACTTTGGACTTATGAATTGGCTGCCTTCCATCATGCAAAAGCGAATTGGACTGAGTGCTTCAAGTTCGTCCCTATGGATGATCGCCACAATAATTGGTATGAGTCTTGGCATGTTAACCTTTGGTGCCATTATGGATAAATTTGGCGCAAGACGCGCTTATACCATATTTCTAATTGCTTCAGCACTCGCAGTTTTTGTGTTAACAATGGCATCAAACAAAGTAGAATTACTTCTAGCACAAATGCTAGTTGGTTTCTTTGCAAATGGTATGTACGGTGGCTATGGTGCAATTATGGGCCATTTATACCCCACGGAAATTCGTGCCACTGCCAATAACACCATCATGAATTTTGGTCGTGCAGTTGGCGGATTCTCGAGTGTTCTCATCGGCTTTCTAATAGATCGCTATTCATTGGTCATCGTCATGGGATTTCTATCTGTCTTGTACCTGATTAGCCTAAGTGTCATGCTAACCATTCCAAAATTAAAATCAAAAGCCATCTAAAAAGACTTGATTAAAAAATCAAGTCTTTTTTAATAGCTCTTAATATTAACGAGATGTCCTGTTCATACGATTTTCAGCATAACCCAACGCACGACTAATACCAAATGTTAAGACAAAGTAGATTAATGATGTAATCACCAATGGGAAAAATGGCTTAAAAGATGCACCTTGGACAACACCCGTTTGGAACATCAACTCACCAACACCAATGACGGATACAACAGATCCTTCCTTAATGACTGTCACAAATTCATTACCCAAAGCCGGCAAAATGTTTTTAACAGCTTGTGGCAAAATAATATAGCGCATTGCCTTGCCTTTAGACAATCCTAGTGAGCGAGCCGCTTCGTTTTGACCATTATCAACTGAGTTAATACCGGAACGGATGATTTCTGCCACATAGGCGGCAGAATTTAATCCCATTGCTAAAGCACCGGCCGCGAAAGCAGATAAATTAAAGCCAATCACTTGTGTACCGAAAAATACCATAAATGCTTGAACAAGCAGTGGCGTGCCACGGACATATTCGACGTATATATTACCAATTGCTTTTAGGATAAAATTAGGTGACAACTTAAATAATGCAAATACCGTACCTAATATAACGCCAATCACAACAGCAATAGCGGCTAACGCCAGCGTTAGCAATGTACCTTTAATAAATAAGTTACCGTACTTCGCCCAGAAAGACTGATCAGCAAACATTAACTTATTGGCTTTTTTCTGATATGCTACCAATTTTCCAGATTTGACAATCTTAGTGATGGAAGCATTAATTTTTGCCTTCAAAACTGGTGAGTTTTTGGGCATAGCTACTGAAACTGCCCCCTCGCCTGAAGCAGGCTTTGGATAAATAATTTTGAAAGTTTTATTTTGTTGTGTATATGCTTTAGAAATTGGTTCATTCAACACAATTCCAGCTATCTTGCCAGTTGATAACTGTGCAACCAAATCAGGCACTTTTTGCAGGCTAACTAATGTTGACCTACTCATGTTATCTTGAACGTAAGTTTCTTGAGTCGTTTGCTTTTGGGCACCAATTTTTTTACCAGCAAAGGAAGACAAATTACTCGAATACTTGCTAGCATCCTTTTTGAGAACCATTATTGTTTGTAATGGTTTCAAATACGCTTCCGAAAAGTCAACAACTTGTTCACGTTCCGGTGTTGCGTTGATACCTGAAATGATAACGTCGATTTTACCGGTCTGTAGGGCACCTATCAGGCCGTCAAATCCCATTTCTTTAATAACTGGCTTAACGCCTAAGTCCTTGGCTATTTGCTTAGCCATGTCAACTTCAAAACCAACAATTTGATCGCGACCATTAACGGTCGCATGAAATTCAAAAGGGGCATAATCAGCTGACAAACCAATGACTAATGTGCCTTTTTTCTTAATTTTAGTCAAAGCAGGATCAGTGGTTGCTGCGCTAACCTTGCTTTGACCTAAAATACCTGCAAATGGCATTAAAATAATTGAAAGCATTGTTACAATCATTATTTTTTTTATTATTTTCTGCATATCCGAATCTCTCCTTGTGCTGTATCACAATAATAACAGTTTACGCGATAATGAATTTTTATACAATGATATTTTCTGTTTATGCAAAAAATAATTGCATATTATTATTTTTTATTCACTAAAAAAACTCGCCGAAGCGAGCTCACCTGATATAAGTATCTGTAGGCCATGTTTTGTTCCAGTGATATGCAGGTACATATCACCTTCGGTAATCATCTATCTAAGTTCAATTGCTCAAACCATACCAATCATCGTTTCGTTTCACTAGATTAGCCGCCCCTACCAAAAGTTTGGGTTGCCCGCTTGTGGGGTTTACCTCGTCTCAAATGCCAATTTTCACTGACATATACGTTTCTATGGCACCTTCGTATCTATTCAGACATAGCTAGAAGCCTTAGCCTTTTCGATCGCCGTAACATTGCTGTCCCCGGGTTTATTTTTTATCCCGGCACAAACACTACACCCATCTCAGAGTGTGCGAGCATGGACCTTCCTCACGCCAGAAATATGACGCGCAATTACCCGATACTTATACAATACGAATTATATTTTACGCATTTTCAGAATGGTCACGACCAAAAACAGCTCGTTCCAAGTTAGCAACACGTTTAATCAAATCAAGATTAGTCACAGTATTAGCTGAAGGTGCAACCGGTTTTACTTCAGGTGTAACAACAGGTGCTACTGTCTCAACAACAGGCGCAGGTGTAACATTTGCAGCTTGAACGCTCTGTTGTTTGACAAGAACTAACTGATCCTGCGCATCTTTTAGCGCTGTCTGCAAACGCGCGACTTCACCTTGAAGTTGTTCAATACGCCCACCAAAGGCACCGTAGTCTTTGATGATATCATCTAAAAAGCTGTCAACATCGGCGGGATCATATCCAACGCCCATGCGCTTTTGTTTAAAAACACGTTCTAAAATATCTTTTTGCGTGTATTTTACTTGTTCCACAAGAAACACCTCGTTTAATTTTTTAACTTAATTTATATTACCAATAAATTCTCAGAATTACAAGAAAAATGAACAATTATTCATCAAATATTATATTTTCTATACGTTGCTCCTCGTAATCCGTCGCATAATCTTGTAATGCTAACATGTCAATTTGTGTCAATGGATAAGGCGTTTTTTGTTGATATACCTGAATAGTTTGACTATCAAATTGTGTTTTCCCTGGGTAGTCTGTATCGTAAACTAATAAAGCGCCATCCGTGTGTGACAGCATGAATTGTTGATAAGCTCTAAGCTGACTTGCACTTTGATACTCTTGTGTAGAGACACTCTCTGCAAAGTCACTCTGTGTGATTAAGTCTCGCAACTTTTCTTGATTAGATGACTGCCATTGATTTCCAAAATTTTTGAAAGGGAACATCATAGCAACTTTTAAATCTGGATAATCATTTTTTAACTCTTGAACGACTGACACTACCCACTGTTCAATTCCCAACTGACCACCAGTAATAACCCACTCTAACCCTTCATCTAATTGCGCCTTTAATACCTGCTTTAAGGCAAATTTAATTACCTTAATTTTTGGATCTTGATCACCAAAAGTACCAAGCTCATAACTACGATATCCGGTAACCCATAGACGCATTTTCTCCTCCAAATATAAAGAACAATCAAAACCATTTGCGGTCAGATTGTTCGATCAAATTCTGATTAATTGTTTCCTGTTGTAGACCCAGTTGATGCAGAGTTCGCCGAAATACCCGCTTCAGCCGGTGTTTCCCCCGACTGAGCAATAGAAGTTACACTCGGCAGACCACCATTACTCCAAGAAGCATTTTTAACTTCATATTCAACGATATTTCCCTTGACAGTTTGTTTAACTGTATCAGGCACGGTCCAGTCCGTGTTGTCCTTGTTTTGCATTGCATAAGCCATTACTTTGGCATAGTATTGTGCTGGCAAATCTTGTTCTGTCCATGGAATGTAGTTTTGCTTTGGATAATCAAAACCGGTCCAAACAGATAGTGCATATGATCGTGTGTAACCAGTGAACCAGGCGTCAGAAATGGCACGATCAGGCATATTATCATCTTCATCATACCCAACTAAGCCAGATTTACCGGCTTGATGTAGACCAGTAATTGCAGCATCAGCAGCTGTAGCATTAGGTTTAATAACACCCTTTAACATATCTGTCAACATGAAAGCGGTGCTCGTTTTCATCGCGCGTGTGCCAGTAGTTGTGTAGTTATGTGTAGTGCCATCAGCCGTCACTACTTTGGTAATATAAGTTGGTTTGTAATAAGTACCGCCGTTAGCAATAGCGCCAAAAGCAGCTGCTTCTTGTTCTGATGTTACCGGAATACCAATGGCATCCGAACCACCAGGCGTTCCGTCTGTTGTAATGCCTAAGCCATTAACAAACTTTTCAGCATTAGCGCCACCAACTTCTTCAAGTGTCCGAGCAGCAGGAATATTACGAGATTGGGTCAGGGCAGTACGCATAGTGATATTGCCCATATACTTTTTGTCCCAATCATAAACATCTTTATCGGTACCGACATACTTATATTTTTTATCGACAACTGTTCGATACGTCGGCCAATTCAAATACTCAATCGCTGGTCCGTAGTCAAGCAGCGGTTTGATAGATGATCCTGATGAACGTGAGGATTGTGTCGCACGGTTTAAGCCAAATGTTGTCGTGACATTACGACCGCCAATTTGTGCCACAACACGTCCATTATTAGGATTGGTCATCGTTGCACTAATCTGCAAGTTAGCACTAGAAAAAGCAACTGATCCATCGTTCGCATTATCGTACAAAGATTGTTGCAAACTAGAATCCATACTTGTATATATCTTCAGACCGGATTTAGAAGTATCATATCCAAGTTTCTGAGCTTCAGAAATGACTGATTTAGCATAAGCATCAACCACCTTGCGATTTTGGTCTGCATTTTCTGCTTTCGTTGTTAAATCTTGTAAGCCATCATTAACAGGAGTAGCAATGGCTGCTTTGGCTTGCTTTTCAGTAATAGCACCATATTTAACCATTGCTTCAATAACAGTATCCCGTCGTTCTTTGGCAGCAGAATTATTTTTTAAGTAAGGATCATAATAAGTTGGCGATTGTGGCATTCCCGCCAGTAATGCTAACTGTGGTAACGACAGTTCTGTTAACGGCTTGCTATAAAAATATTCAGCAGCCGTTTTCATGCCGTAAATACCATGACCCATATAAACTTTATTGATGTAGAAAGTCAGAATTTCGTTTTTAGTAAAATTCTTTTCAACTCGAAGCGCAAGCCACGCTTCTTGAGCTTTACGTTTTAATGTTTGGTCGGCTGATGATGTACTGAAGACAGATAACTTAACTAGTTGCTGAGTTAATGTTGATCCCCCCTGCATCCCCAGAGAAGACCCTTTAATGTTAGCTAATGCGGCACCCATAATACGAATTGGGTCCACACCATTGTGCTTATAAAAACGTCGATCTTCAATTGAAACAACCGCCTGCTTCAACGTTTTAGGAATTTCGTTTGCATTCGCATAATCACGCTCCTGCGTGGCCATAGTCCAAAACACATTCCCTTGACTGTCTAATAATTGTGTTGAATTCTCAGAAGCTAAATCTGATTCAGTAATATTAGGTGCATCAGTGGCGTAAGTGAAAAATAACGCAGCACCGGCCAAGCTTCCAATAATTCCAAGTGTTAATAGCCAAAGGAAAATGGCAAGTATCCATCTTCGTTTTTTTCTTGGCTTACGAGGTTTTTTTGGTCCGCTACCCTTGCCTTTGGGTCTGGGCCTTGGTGGTTCTTGACCTGGCTGATTATCGTACATATTTTGGTTGCGATTAACACGCGACCATTGATTTGAATTATCATTTGCCATAATACTGGGAAAACTCCTACATATTTATTTTAACGATTCAAGCATTAGATCAACAGCTTTTAGATAATCCAAACTTGGATTTAAGCTTTCTGGAATGAGGTACCCTTGTGCCACAATGTCACGATATGAAATTGATTGTTTACCCTTTAAATCTTGCCATTGCTTGATCAATGAACTTGCGGGGTAAACATATCCCTCATTTAAGGTCGTAAATTTGATAATTACAAAACCAATACCACCTTGAGATAAAATGTTTGCTAAATGTGTGATTTGATGTGGATGAAAATTTTTCAAAGGAAATGATGTTTTATTTTTAGTTTCCTTGGCATCAAAATCAATATAACGTCCCTGATAAACACCATTATAATCTGTCGTCGAAGCCTGCTTGAAGTATGCTTCCGTAATTTTAGCTGCAGCTCTTGCTGGGTAGTCAACTTTTACAATTGTAATAGGTGTCGGCTTTTTGTGGACAACAGCAAGACGATTGGCCAAGTAATAATCGTTGGCCTCATTAATTTCATCTTCCAATCCCATTCCACGCTTACCGAAAGTCAAGGCTTTTTTTGTTGTTTTGCCCGTTCGTATTGTATTTTGAACAGAGTTGTTCTGGCGTGTGCCTGCTGGATATTTAATGGTCATCACTGCTCTCATCACTTTTTTAAATATATATCTTTTATTTTACCATAAAAAAATGACTAAACCACAATTGTATAACCTTTGAAATCACGAATGGCCGCAAAAAGCAACGCATGATTATTTTCAACTGAAGTTACTATCTTATTTTGTTAATCAACTCGCTAACATGTAAAGATTGACAATACTAACTTTTTTATGTTAGGCTGGAAAAATTTGAATTTTTCGAGGTAATTTAAGTATGAAGAAAATTAATAGACATGTCATTCACACTTTTTTTGGCATGAGTACAATGGCCATCCCCTTATTAATTAGTGGGCTATTTAATAATCTGTGGTTAGGCGTGATGAGTTGCTTTGGTGCATTGATATTTATGTATTACGTACCTGCTAATCAGCAAAAAACAATGTCACAGCTGCTGATAGTAGACGCTATTTCTGTTCTAGCTTTGCCTATCAGCGCGTTATTAGCTGGATCAATGGCTACCGTATTGTGGATTGGAATATTAGCCTTTAGTTCACAATATATACTAACTAAAGAAAAAATGTTTGGCCCTCAAGCTTTTTTTATCTTGATGATTAATGGTATGTTATCCAGTCTGGATCAAATATCAATCATAACAAAACTTTTACTCACTTTATACATTATTTTTGGGATAGGCATTGCAACTATTTTCGCACTAATCGAAAATTGGTGTTATGACAAATATGCCATCACAGTTCGTTTAACAAGCGTAAAATTTACTCAAAGAATTGAATTTATGCGTGCTGTTAACTATTCTCTTTTTGCTATGTTAGCTTATTTTATTGGTATTCATAGTCACCTCAATAACTATTATTGGTTGTTAGTATCTGCTATCACCATTTTACAAGCAGAGAATATACCCACTGCTAGACATCGCCAATATCACTACGTGATTGCTGGTGTTGTTGGTTGTATCTTTGCATTGTTAATCTATACTACAATCCACGAAACATTCTTATTGATGATTCTTGCAGTTATATTGATGGGAATAATTTGTTTCACGATGCCAAAAAGTTACTTGGTTGGCAATTTTTTTACAACACCAATTGCACTTATTCTTTTCAAACTGGTTCGACCTGAATTAGGAACAAATTTAATCATCACGCGATTAATCGCTATTTTAATTGGTACCAGTATTGGCATTGTTGGTGTTGTTGTTTTTGATATTATCATGCGCCAAATTAAGTCACTCTAGTATCGTCTAACTATTCACCGGCCGTCATTTTAATGCCAATAATAGCCACAATCAATAGAACCACAAAAAACCAAGTGGCGCCAGAAAATTTATCATGAAACAATGATACACCGATGATTACCGAACCAACTGCACCAATACCTGTCCAGATAGGATAAGCCAAGCTAAACGACAAATGTTTGACTGCTTGGAGCAAGAACAGCATACTTGCAATCAATCCAACTACTGTTACGATAGCCCAACTAACTTTCGAAAAACCATCGCTCAGCTTCATTGCAGTTGACCAAAGTATTTCCGATAAACCAGCCATTAGTAAAAAAATCCACGACATGTCAGACCTCCAAATAAAAAAGTTGTAACGCCTTACTGGACAAAATTTGTTCATTAGGTGACACAGCTTTGTTGACATTTCCCTTTATGGGACTCACAATGACTCTCATTTTATCACATGACAATAGGTTAGCCAAATTATGATATCATCAAAGTAATTTTATTAAAATATGACTGTTGCAATGTTTATTCATCACAACTGTCATCGAATACAACAGCGCTGAAATAAGAAGTAACATAGCATTTCTCAGCAACCCTGCTTTAGCAATTGATGAATCAACTTTCTTTTGAACAAAAGCACGAGCACTGCCTAAAATTAGATCACTGATCGTTAGTAACGCTAAAAACGTGTCAGAGCAGATACCTTTACCCAAACCACTAAATAAATGTTTGATATTTTCCATGCAACCACAGTGCATTAAAACAAAACGTTGTTTAAATTTTTCTGTGAGTTATTTTGAATGGTGAAACGGTGGTGTTAAATCGGCCAATTAAACCGTACTTTTTAAGGGCCCACTGTATTTTTTGATAAACCGAGTCGCGTATCTTATTACCAACTTTTCGAATGACCACGATTTTAGATTTGTGGCTGAAACGAATTTTCCGCATCATCATGTCAACTAATTTCAACGCAACCACTGATGATTTGCTGCTCAACCAGCTTATCATTTTGTGGATAACGTTTCATAATATCCCGCATAGCACTAATTTGTATCTTGAAATCAGCCGTTTTTTCAGTCTTTTCTATCCCAATAGGTGTTGCCACAACGACAGTTTCTGTTATATCACTGCTAACTATACTCGTTAGCCTTTCAAGCACTTGTTGCGCTGTCATAATTTTTGGTGAAGCGATTTGTTTCAAACGCCTTCTGCTATGTACACATTGTGCGAATACACCTCGTGTCTCGCTCTACTCGATTGTCTATGTCTTGAGTGCCCTTGTTGCATAACGTCCTCCTCATTCACTGCAAAATAAAAAGCGCTTATAGCACTTAGTTAAAAATTATTTAGTTACTTTAAAAAAAATAAAGATGTATAATCAATCATTTACCCAAGTCATGTGCTTTTGATAATTAATATTATTATTTCCTAAAATTTCAGCTTTACTTTGTTCTTTAGATCGCAAACGACGTTCTTTACTGGCTTGTTTTAGCTCTGTAGCATGTCGCTTATTAATTTGGGTCGCGTTGACAATATTGTCTTTCGTTAATTCTTTTTTTATAGATTCACTCATGATCATCCTCCGGAAACTTGTTTTTAGATTTAACTGTTTTAATATAACGTGTCCGTCCGCTCTTATATTATTAATTTTTTGTTTTATTCTAAAAAAATTCCATAATCACAGATAATCTTGATTAGTACTTAGACAAGTCCTTGTTCAATTGATTTACTTCGCCTACTTTTACATTAAACATAACTGTGCCATCTTCATTGACTAGAAAATTAGCAAACTCTTGTTCAAAATTGGTCAGTACTTTGGAATCTAGACGCAGTCCAAGTAACGCATATGTCATTGTTTTTCCGTTCGATTTCAACGTGTAATAGCTATCACTTTGATGGCTCTTTTTAATAATCATCGTCATGTTAATATCCTCCTTCTGATGATTATACTACTAACGTTTTATTCAGCTAAATAAAGTGTTCAACTTCCAAGCGGTGATCATTGTACGCAAGTGAATAATCTAAATCTATTTTCATAATTTTTTTCCAAACAAAAACCGCCGTTAGATTTAACTAACGAACGGTTTTAAATACCTATTAGTTTTTCAAAGTAAAGTACTGGATTAACTTGAAAATGCCAATAACTAACAATGCCATTCCAAAGAACGTCCAGACAATCAATCCACCTAATACTGGACTGAATAGGAGACTTAATCCTCCCAATATACTAATCAACGCAGAAATAATTGACCACGTCTTATTCGTACTAATTTGGTTGATGATTGTGATTTGAATGAAGCCTTCAATTAACCATGTCATACCTGTTAATATACCAACAACTAGAATTAACGAAATAGCTGCTGATTGCATGTCGATAAAAATGAAAATACCGGCAACAAGATAGATAATCGACACGATCAGGTTTCCTAATCTGGCCATGCCATTTTCTACATCACGTTTGAATACAGCTAGTAACTTGAACAATCCAACAGCGATTAAGGCAGCACCAATCATTCCAGCGGCTGCTCTAGCACTACGATTAGGCAAAAATACGATCAAAGCACCAATTATAGTTGAAATCAAACCATCAAATCCTATTGTACGACGCAACTTATTAAAGAATTCATCTGACATAAAATATCTCCCTCTAATCTAGAACCTTACAAGCACTATTTTACGCTATTTATTAATTATATTGCAAAAGTAATTAATTTCGATAAAAAAGCACCCGTTAAGGTGCAGCTATTAAGGATTGCTTAATAGCTCGACTATTTCCAAAATGGAAACTGTCATGGTTGTAAACCATTAGTTGACTACCAATATACCACTAACCTAGTGACACTTGTGCGACATCAAAGTGACATTTTTCACTCGTCGTAAATATGAAAATCGTGTACTGTTTCAAACGTATCAGCGAAATACAAAAATGCTAAATCACGCATGAATTTGCTTAGTCAGGCGTTTCTCAACATGATTACCATTGCTAGCTGATTTTGGCATATCAGACATCATTGGGGATTTTAGACCACAAAGGTCTTCTTGTGTCACCCTGGCAATGCGATCCACTTCATTCTCAAAGAAGCGTCGAACATTATTGATTGTCGCCTTTTTATCAATCTCTGGTAGTAGCATTTTGTAACCCTCGTTTCGAACTCAATCTAAAGTAACGGTGACTGTTTAAACCCAACTGGCTGGCACCCCATCTTTAATCAAATAATCTCGTGTCCCAGTGCTGTCTATATACTCCAATGTTATGTGATTCCCATATTTATGTTGAAAGCTGGGCACAATCATATCAGCCATATTAGTAATGCTCATACCAATGTTGTCCTCTTCAATCAAAAAATGATTAGTATTTATTTTTTGACACGTTGTAAAACCCATAATAAAAACTGCTATTCAATTTTTCAATTGAATAGCGGTGTTACTTGAAAAGCATTTGCAACATGCGTAACGTTTTTTGTAATGTTTCATCATCAATTTTTTAACGAAACTGATTTTTCGTGCTGTGTAATCAATGGACCGTGTTTGCTCTGGATGCAATGTCCCATCACTCTGTAGTGATTGATTAGTTGGAAGTTTGATGTGTGTGGCAAACTCCCAATCACCGTGAATTATTGGCGTCACAATGGCAAACTTCGAATTATTTTGAATGTGATTATCACTCACAACCAAAGCAGGTCTTGTTTTCCCTTTTTCTGCACCTTTGGTTGGATCAAAGTCAAGCCAAATGATGTCACCTTGCCTAGGCTTGTAACTCATAGCTCATCACCTACAGAACCCATTGAATCCCAATCATCTGCTTCACCAGTTGGCGCATAGTAACCGTGCCAATCCTTGAACACATCATCAAGCGACTGTGGTTGCTTAGGCTCAACGACAATTCGTACACTTTGAATAGTCAATTGAATTTCATCATGTTCTGATAAGCCACTTGCTGCTAACATTTGTTTAGTCAAACGAATGCCACTACCATTGCCCCATGTTTTGATACTAGTTGTTGAAACCACCATGTTTACACCTCCGTTTATACTTAAAGTATAAACAAATGTTAATACAATGTCAGTCCCGCTATTCAGTTGTCAATCTGTTGTACTGAACCATTCGTCATATCAACAAATTACTCATACTCTCCGCGTAATAATCCAATGATTGCATCACTATTTGAATTTATTTTATACTAAATATTGTGTTTTGTGGTTTTCCATATTCACTGGCTTTTCTAAAATAAACTTCCTGGTAAACAGCAATCCAACTTTAATTTGCATAGCCGCTCAAATATAACATTCACTTTGCAAGTATATGCTCACTTGCTAAAAGAAAAAGAACAAGCGCATGATGCACTTGTTCTAGAAATTCTTTCATGATAAAAATTTTCTTGTGTCCCCAAAGAGCCCTATGAAATAGCGGTATTAAAGGGTGTATTTTATTCCCACTCAACAGTTGCTGGTGGCTTAGCAGTAATGTCGTACACGACACGATTAATATGCCCTACTTCATTAACGATTCGTGCTGAGATTTTTTGAAGTAATTCCCACGGAATATGAGCAAAGTCAGCCGTCATACCATCAACCGATGTGATTGCGCGAATAGCAATTGTATAATCATACGTACGGTAATCACCCATCACACCAACTGAACGAACACCAGTTAAAACGGTGAAGTATTGCCAAATATCACCTTCAAGTCCAGCTTTAGCAATTTCATCACGCAAGATCCAATCTGAATCACGCACAATTTCTAATTTATCTTCAGTAATGTCGCCAAGAATACGGATACCCAGTCCCGGTCCTGGGAACGGTTGACGCCAAACCATCTCATGAGGCATATTCAACTTTTCACCAAGCTCACGCACCTCATCTTTGAACAAAGTATTAAGAGGTTCAATCAACTTAAATTGCAGGTCTTCAGGTAACCCGCCAACGTTATGGTGAGACTTAATCGTTTGTGCAGTATCTGTGCCTGACTCAATGACATCTGTATATAGTGTGCCTTGTGCTAGAAATTCAATCCCATCAAGTTTTTTTGCTTCATCATTGAAAACTTGAATAAACTCATTACCAATAATTTTACGTTTTCTCTCAGGATCAGTTACACCAGCCAACTTGTCTAAGAAACGCGCTTGTGCATCAACTTTGATAATATTCAGACCAAATTTACCACCAAGCATGGACATGACTTGTTCTGCTTCGTTTTTACGCAACAAACCATGATCTACAAAAATAGAAGTTAACTGATCCCCAATTGCGCGGTGTAATAAAACACCAACGACGGAAGAGTCAACACCACCTGACAAACCAAGTAGCACTTTTTTATCACCAACAATTTCACGAATTTTGGCAATTTGATCATCAATAAAGCCACTCATGTCCCAATTTGGCGTCGCACCAGCAATATCTTTAACAAAGTTCTGCAAGATTTGCTTCCCGTTCTCCGACAATGTTGTCTCGGCATGGAATTGGACACCGTAGAGACGCCGTTTCTCATCAGCAATAGCTGCGATCGGCGTTTTTTCCGAACCACCAATTACTTCAAATCCTGCTGGCAATGCTGTCACATTATCAGAATGACTCATCAGAACAGTCTGTGAAGCTGGTGTGTTCGCCAACAGTCGACCAGCATGTTCAGTGTGATTTAATGTGGTTTGACCAAATTCACCGTTTCCCGGATTGGCTTCAACTTTTCCACCTAGGTTTTGTGCCATTAACTGCATGCCATAACAAACACCCAAAACTGGAACACCTAACTCAAATATTTCATTATCAATTGTAAAAGCATTTTCTTCGTAGACAGACTTAGGACCGCCAGAAAGAATAATTGCCTTTGGATTGTATTCTCGAATTTCTGAAGCCGTCATTTTTCGTGATTTTAATTCAGAAAAGACCCCCATCTCTCTAATTCGACGAGTAATGAGTTGATTATATTGACTACCGTAGTCAAGAACTAAAACTTTATCTAGTGCGTCAGCCATGAATTATCCTTTCGCGTAGTTAGGGGCTTGCTTGGTAATTTCAACGTCATGCGGATGTGACTCACGCAGACCATTATCTGTAATCTGCACAAATTTAGCATGTAATTTTAAATCTTGAATTGTTGCAGACCCAGTATAGCCCATGCCAGCTCGAAGACCACCATCAGTTTGGAAGATGGCATCATCAATTGCCATATCACCGCCCTTAAATGAGCCATCTGCTTCAAGAACTTCGCCTTTTAACAAATCAGAAACAAGCGTTGCATCTGCTCCAGCAGCCAATGCCTTCACGACATCCCCAGAATAATGGACACCGCCAACGGCAATGACTGATTTATTGTCATAATTTGATGCCACATCTGCTATGCCCATTGTCACTGTCAAAAATGGATAAGTCAAATCATTTGGCAAAGGTGAGTTGACGCATCGTCCTGCAAGAACAGCATCTGCTCCAGCCTCATAGATTTGCGCAGCAACATCAGGATCTTCGACAACACCAACAGCTACCAACAATTCTGGGTGTGTTTGTTTTGTTGCTTTAATAATTGCTGTTGCACTATCATCCAAAGCAGCATGCAAGTAAAAGAAAATAGCATTGACGCCAGCATTGATAAGAGCATCTACCCGTTGGTTGGCTTCAGCGCCCAACCAAACTTCAGCACCAACAACTAATTTTCCTCGTTCATCTGTTAAAGCATTTGGAAATTTTTGTTCGTCAATAACAGTAGCTTTTGCTGATTTGATTAATTCAACTTGTTCATCCACTGATTCTTGTTGCACCAAGATACCCAAACCACCATTAAGTGCAATTGGTATAACACGTTGATCTGTTTCAGCATCATAAGCCTCAGAAATTAGTGGTATGTTTAATTTAAAATTTGGTGATAAATGACTGGCTAATGATACTGTATGTGGTAAAACATTTGAAGCGCCCGGTACAAGTAAAGCTTGATCATAACCAAGGCCGATAAATTGAGTTGATTCAGACATGATTTCTCCTAAGATTAATTTAAAGAACAGTGGATGCTTTTTGTGTCAACAGGGCTTCAAAATCAACAGCTTGCGTTGATTTTGCTAAATGTCCATTTGCCACTAATCCAGTCACCGCTGATTCACCTAATGAGGCCATTTCTTGACGCATACCTGTCAAAATATCATTTAACACATCCACTAGTGCACCTTTATAGGCCACTCTTGCTTCAATACCTTCGGGTACCATTTTGTTAGCTTCATTGACTTCTCCTTGGAAATAACGGTCTTTCGATCCATTTTCCATAGCCGCAATTGATCCCATACCACGATAACTCTTATAAAGATGACCATTATCTTCAAATGAATCACCTGGTGTTTCTTCTGTGCCTGAAAACATTGATCCAAGCATAACCGCATTGCCACCTGAAACCATTGCTTTGATAATATCTTCAGGTGTTTTGGCGCCACCATCCGCTATGATTTTTTTACCGCGCACAGCAGCTTCTTTTGCAGCTTCACGTACAGCAGAAATTTGTGGTACACCAATACCTGCCACAACTCGAGTCGTGCAAATTGAACCAGGACCAATGCCAACTTTGACAACATCCGCTCCGGCATCATATAACGCCGCAGCGCCTTCACGTGTCGCAATATTACCAGCAATGATGTTGAGTTTTGGAAAAGCTTGACGTACTTCTGAAACCTTACGCAAAACGCCTTCTGAGTGCCCATGAGCAGAATCTAAAACAATTGCATCAACACCAGCGTCTGCCATAGCCGCAACACGATCAACAGTGTCATTTGTCACGCCAACTGCACCAGCAACCAGCAAATGACCATCGGCATCTACAGCAGCCTGAGCATAGGCTTGGTGATCAAATTTTGCTGTTTTAACCTGGCGTACTTGTTCAGCCTGTTGCGCAATCGTCATATTCTTATGAATGACACCTAATCCGCCCAATTTAGCAATTTCAATGGCAAATCTTGCCTCGGTCACCGTATCCATTGCAGCAGAAAGCAGCGGGATATGCAAATGCAACGTAGGTGTCAAATCGATTCCTAAAGCAACCTCATCCGCCTTGACTGGCGAATTTTTTTCTGGCACTAGCTTGACATCTTCAAACGTTAATCCCATTGGGACGAATTTACCTTTTGAATTAAACTTTTCCATCACATTCTCCAAAAAAATTATAGTCGTAGATCACACCGTCGCTCATTATAAAACCAATTGAGAAATCGGTGTAATATACTTTCACTAATCAGGCCTTTTTGCCAACAAAATTGTCAGCAGATCCGCCAAAAATACAAATAAAAAAACACTTGGGATACACAGATCCACAAGTGCTTTTGAACGGTCAAAAACACTTGCGGATAGTCACGACGTTTGGTGCGTGGTAGAAACTGCTGGCCATTTTCCAGCACTATATCTGCAAAGTAATGTTTTAATTATTGGTTTCATGTTACACGCTTTTATGAGAAAAAGCAACTGGTCAGATCAGAACAAACAGTTGCTTTTACATAAATTATTGTACACTGCCTGCAAAACTAGGCATAAAGTTCGCCGAAATTGTTTCCACGCGGACGTTCATTCCTGGTTGTGGCGCAGCAACGTATTGATTGCCTCCAATGTAAATGGCCACATGATACGAAGCGCCCTTGGTTCCCCAGAACAACAAGTCACCAGGTTGTGCCTGTGAAACGGCTTCAGTTTTTGTGTAAGACTCCTGCGCAACAGATGAATGAGGCAACGAAATACCAGCCGCATTTTGGAATACATAGCTGACCAAACCGGAGCAATCAAAACCAGTTTGTGGTGTAGCCCCGCCCCATACGTACGGAATATTTTGAGTTGCTAATTGCTTGGCCAATGAAACAATAGCCGCACTGGCAGCTATAACATTTTGATTGGCCGCTGGTGTTGTAGTCTCTGATTGTTCAGGCTGTGGCGCAGTTGATGATGAGCTTGAACCTTGCGTTGCAGAGGCAGCTGATGATGCGCTGGAGCTTGGCGTTGCAGAGGTAGCTGATTCTTGGCTTGCCTCGCTGACAGTAGAAGCAACTGGTACATTTGCAGATGAGGATGTGACAGGTGTTGGCACATTAGCACTGCTGGCAACATCTGTTACAGGCGCGGTAGAAGAAGCGGCACTCACCGCTGACGTCACAGCAGCTGCGCTAGAAACTGAAGCATCGGAAGTCGCTGGCTTACTAGCTACTGCGGCAACAGTCGATGTTAGGTCAGTAGTTGTCCCTGTACTAGCCTCATTAGCAGGAGAAGCCACATCAGCACTACTCAAACTAGTATCTAAGGAACTGTCTGAACTTGTTCCTGTTGAAGTGGTAGAAACCACTTCAGGTACCACAGATGTAGCATTCTGAGATACTGATTCATCTGTTGGTAAAGTCAAAATTTGACCGGCAGAAATCAAATCAGAATTATTGTTGTTTGCAACTAATGTATCTACACTCACTTTATGAGCTTGCGCAATTGACCAGAGTGAATCACCCGCTTTGACGCGGTATGTAGTGGTTTTCTTTATAGTATTAGTCTGCGCAGCTTTCGTTTCTGCTGGCGTGTTAACGTGTAACACCTTATCTTTTGGAATCGTCAAATTTGTCTTTGACAAACTGACCTCATTCGTGTGCACTAAACCAGTTGCTTCAGCAACTGAGCTTACGGCTTTGTCCACTGCGTTTTTCACTTGATCAGCATTGACAATACTTGAACCAACACCAACAAGTCCGAGCACGCCAAGGCCAGAAGCAATAATTTTTTTATCCAGACGTTCCATATATTCACCCTTTCTGCCTATATCAAAACAGCCATAGCCACTTTGACAAAATTCTCAAATCTTAAGTTTCTCTTAACATATTAAGTTTATCACGTAAAACCTTAAGAAAATACTAAAACTTGATTATTTCATCAAATTGTCACATTTTGATAACATTACACAAAAAAAACAACCCCATGGGATTGTTTTTTAATGACTTATTGGTCACTCTTCAAAACGCCACCGACTGCGTAGTGGTCTTTTGGCATTTCTCTTAAAATGACATGTACGGCTTCACGTGAAGCCCCAGCATCGGCAACGATTACATCAGTGATATCTTTAACCATTTTAGCGAGTTGTTCGTGTGAACGTCCTTCTAGTAGTTCAACTTGTACGATAGGCATAAATAGCCCTCCTTAATATTTAAAATCTATTTTACCTGATTATCAGTCACATTTTCAAGCTGGGATTCTAGTTGTTTCTCAGCTTCAATCTGTGCCTCAATCGTCTCTACTTTGGGAACAGTAATCGCTTTTTTCATTTGTAATTGTCTATCAGAGTCTAAGAACTCACCTGACACATTAACTGTGTTCAATAAATTAACAAAGGCCTTAGGATCAGCGCGATGGACAATTTCTTGCATTTCAAATAATTCGTAGCGCGAAATCACCATCATCAAGGTAGTGGATTCTCTTTTTGTGTAAGCACCTTTAGATGGCAGAATAGTAATACCACGTATCAAATCTTTATGAAGAGCTTCTACAACGTCATCCCCTTTTGCGGTGACAATCATCGCAGTTAATTTCTGATATCCCGTATACAAAGTATCCACAACTCGACCTGTTGCATAAATACCAATTAACGTAAATAGGGCATTTTGCCAACCAATGAAGAAACCGGCAACAATGACAACAACACAGTTAATGATATTCATCAACGCGCCAACTGATTTTCCTGTTCGCTTTTGAACAACCATGGCAACAATGTCCATGCCACCAGTCGAAAAGCCATACCGCATTGCCAAACCAATTGCAACACCTAACAGTAGTCCACCAAATAGTGCTGCTAACATTGGATCAGTCGTCAACGCTTTTGTCGGTGCTATAATTTGAATTGTTGACACAAATATGGCATTTAAAAAGCTTAAGATCGTAAACTTACCACCAATTAATTTCCAACCAACAATTCCAATTGGTATGTTAAACACCATCATAAACGTTCCAGTTTGAATGTCCATATGAAAAGTATGTTGCGCAAACAATGACAGCAACTGTGCAATACCATTAAAACCACTTGAAAAAATATTATTAGGAATTAAAAATGCATTCAGCGAAATGACTTGAATGATAGAACTGACAATGAATACAACTGTTGTTAAAAAAATTTTGCGCCAATTAAATTGAATATTTGCCATTGATATGATTCTCCTAAAATACGTGGTCACTTACCTACTAATCATATCAAATTGTGTTTGCTTTGTATGCTTTTTATATGAAATTAGTCACTAAAAAATAGACTCATTTCCGGTACATTTAAAGTTAAACGATCAACATTTTGGTTGGTTTTACCATAAATCGTGAAATCAGATAGGCAATAATATACAAAATGCTAATTGCCAAAAAGACAGTTTGGTATGGCATACCTAAGACGTGCACAATATAACTTGCTAATTGGTTACCAGAAAGACCAGCAGCTGCCCAAGCAGTTAGTGCTAATCCATGGATTTTAGAGATTGCTTTCATACCGAAACGATCTGCCAATAACGGTGGCAAGGCCGAAAAGCCGCCACCATAACCAGCATTAATTAAAAAGAATGTTCCAACCAATATAATTGGCATTAAAAAGTTACCACTAGGCAAAAAATAAGACAGTAAGGACATCCCAATTGAAATACCGAAAATCAACTGATACACACTGTTTCTATCTTTAAGTCGATCAGATAGTGTCGCAAAACCAATTCGACCAGAAGCATTAAAGAAAGCATCAACGCTCAAAATGGTCGTAATCGCGCCAAGGGAAAACACCGCACTCCCGTTTTGTAATGTTAAATTAGATAAAATATCTTTTTCTTGTGAAATAATCGCTAAACCTGCTGTTATATTCAGATAAAACATCAACCAAATCCCAACAAATGTCATGTTCCCCATTACTTTTAGTGGTTGGAATGGTTTTTGTAGCGGTTTTTCTTGCCAATCAATTGGTTTATGAATTAGCAGAGTTCCAATCAACATCATGATTGCAAAGACTGCCGACAACAAGATAAACATCTGCCATAAACCAATTGATTTTTGCAAAGTCATCATAACAGGAGAAAACACCATTTTCGCAAGACCGAATCCAGCAACCGCCAAGCCGGTTCCTAATCCCTTATTGTCCTTAAACCATAGCATCAAATTTTTGACTGGGGTCAGATAACCAATTCCTAAGCCAATACCCATCACAATACCGTAAAAAATATAAATACCGATTAATGATCGCTGTTGAATGCTAAAACCTGTTCCTAACATACCAGCCACAAAAAATAATGTTGCTAACAACGCCGACCGCTTAATATTTTTTTCAACATAATGTCCCAATACAGCAGCGGAAAGTCCTAAAAATAATATTGCGATAGAAAATGCCCATTCCACATCAGGTACGCTGGCACCAATATAATCTGCAACTGATTGTTTAAAAACACTCCAGGCATAGACTGTGCCTATACTGCCATGAATTAGAAGTGCCGGTAAGGCAGCTCGTAACCATTTATTTTCCATTGGATTATTTCTCCCGTGTGTTATACCCTGAATTTGTTACCTTTATATTTAACCATATTCGCAATAATATTGTAAAGCATTTTACGTATATTGTATTATTAATAAATATAAAATACGGTTATTTCGCGAACTATAATTAGTTTATATTTAAAATATCATATCACAAAACAAACTTTAATGATTTTGAAACAAAAAAACGTCCAATAAATGGACGCTTACTAGAGAATTACATTTTTTCTAACCGCGCAATTCGTTCTTCAATTGGTGGGTGTGTATCGAATAAATGTTCTTTATTTTTTAAGGGGTTGCTTATATATAGCGCTGCTGACGATGGATCGACATCCTGCATGGGTTCTGAACCACCTAATTTTCGCAAAGCTGATATTAATCCTTGTGGATTTCTTGTCAGTTCAACACTGCCAGCGTCAGCTAAGTATTCTCTATTTCGAGAAATAGCCATTTGTACGGCTGCTGCAGCTAGTGGCGCAAGTACCATCATCAAAATCGAAAATATCATCAGGATTGCCTGCAGCCCACCACTATTGTTGCGATCATTGTCTCTGCGCCTTTCCCCACTTCCCCAAAACCACCAGTTGCCACCAATATTGGTGAGTAAGGTAATAGCTGCCGACAATGCTAAAGCTATTGTAGAGATACGAATATCATAGTTACGAACATGACTCATTTCATGTCCGATAACGCCTTCCAACTCGCTGCGAGTCATTATCCGTAAAAGACCAGTTGTTGCTGCTACTGCAGCATGTTCTGGGTCATTACCCGTCGCAAAAGCATTGGGACTGTCATCAGAAATAACAAATACTCTTGGCATAGGAACTTGCGCAACCATTGCCATATCCTCTACGGCGTGCCACAGTTCTGGCTGTTGATCAGCATTCGTTATTTCTTGACCATGGTTCATAGCCATCACAACAGCAGTTGAATTACTAATCATAATTGCTGTGTAAATGACACCAATAATAATCGCACCTACAATGCCATATACCAAAGAACCAAGCAATAGATAGCCCACGGCTGCGCCTACAAGTGCAACTAAGACAAAAAAGGCCAACAACAAAACAATGGTCCGTCTTTTATTTGATTGTATTTGTTGATACAACATTAAAATTTAACCGTTGGTACTTCTTTCTCTGCTTCAGGAACTTGCAAAAATTCGCTAGGTTGGAAATGATGAACGCCGGCAACAACATTAGTAGGAAATGATTGTAATTTTGTATTATAGTTGGCGGTTGTGGCGTTAAACAATTGTCGTGAATAAGCAATTTTGTTTTCAGTATTTGTCAGCTCTTCTTGAAGCTTGTTAAAATTAGTATTGGCTTTTAAATCTGGATAAGCTTCAGCACGGGCAAAAAATCCTGATAAAACACCACTTAATTGATTAGAAGCCGCCATTTTATCAGCTGGCGTGTTTGCTGCTGCCACATCTTGACGTAACTGTGTCACTTTGGTTAATGTTTCACTTTCATGCTTGGCATAGCCTTTAACCGTTTCAACCAAATTAGGAATCAGATCATTTCGACGCTTTAATTGTACGTCAATTTGACTCCATGATTCTTGGGTTTGCATTCTAGCTTTAACAAGCCCGTTGTATATACCAATCCAAGCCAACACGAGGATTGCGATAATTACTATTACAATGATTATTGTCATGATTTCCCTCTCATTCTACAAAAACTTCTCGATGATCTTTTAAACCAACTTGTTCTAACCACATGTTGTACCACTGTGCCAAAAACGGTAATTGTTGAAGTAACGAATACAGTGTCACATCTTGGCTATTATCTATAATATCATAATGCCAAAAGCTATGCCCCTTCTCATCACGATTTTGAATAATATCAAGGGTTACATCGGCAATTTGTAGCGTGGCACCTGTTTTTTGTCCTTGATGACTTTTTAGCACAAAATGCTGCTTTGCAGCCGCAACAAACAAACTATCTAAAACATCAACTGGTAGATCCTTACCTCTCATGGTTAAATCAAGGCTATTTTTAGCGTCAATTCCGATTACATCGACATCGTAATCCACTTCTCTAAGCTGATCAGCAATACCGGTCAAGCGCTGTTGAAACGATTTCAAAGCAGGTAGCCCCGCCAACTGTAATGCTTCTGTTTGGACTAATTGACCAAACTGGTTAGTATCCAGATAAAAACGACGACGCGACATATCCCAATACAATACACGCAAGTTTTGTGAAATTTCTTCTAGGTAATAACCACCTGCTACAAGAGGTGCTGATGTGAATCGAAATGATGCATTAGGAAACTCAGCAAAATGCAATTCCGCCACCTTTTGCAATTGTGGCAGCACAACGCTTGTCTCAGATAAAGAAGACATGCCAGCGAGCTTCGCGAAAGCCAATGTTACCCAGTGCGTACTGGGATACCAATGCTCACTGGCAACACGAAGAATTGTAGCCTCATGAACATCAAATGCCAGTATCTTATCAACGACTTCTAGGATGTCAGTTGTTGTCTCAGCTTGAGACAATGTTTCAACTAATACCTGCCATCGCTGCATCACCATTAAATCTTTTTTCAATTGTTGGGCATACTCAAAATTATCGAAAGTCATATTACTTCTTCTGCAATAATGCGTTTAAATAATCTACATAAAGATGACTAATCTTTTCACCAAATGCTTTGACGCTGTCAAAATATGTTAAAATTTGTTCCAGCTCTAGGCGATGAATCGCATCATCTTTTTCTAATTTTAAAATTTCAGCTTGATGTGACTGCAATTTTTCTTTGACTTCAGGCACTCGTTGTTGAGAAGCAAGCAATAATTCTCGCTTGTTTTCAAGCTCTTCACGGGCTTTCTTGTCCGTACGTCCAAGTAAACCTGACTTATTTTCTTTCAATTGCGCTAATTGATCTTCAATCACTTGAACCTCAAGTTTTCGCTTCGTCTCATCATCTAAAAATGCCTGCAACCCCGTCATGATTTGTTTAATTTCACGGACTTGATTATCATTATTGTTCACCCCATCTGGCAATTGCGAAACATTGTGCAAGGTCAACATCATTTTTTGATCAACCTCTAGGGTCAAAGCCAAAACATCAAGCGTACCAATTTGGCGATGATTCCACCAATCACCTATGAAAACTTGATAAATTGCGGGCTCACCATCAATAGCTTCAAATACTAGAAATTGAAAATGTGCCTTTAAATAGTGGATCAATTCGGGCGCAAGAAATGTAGCTAACTCATTGTGAATGTCAACCACCATTTGTGCTAGGCTGGCATTACTATCCGCATGTGCTCTTTGCCGAATTTGTTCATTAAACTGCTGAGAATCAATTAATTCATAGATTTGCGGTATTTGATGAGCCATAATTGCGGACTGTAATTGTCCAAGATACATTATCTTACTATCGAGCCGATTAATTAATTCCGGCTGCAATACAGTTTGTGATTCTGTCATTTGATATGCCTCCGTTGAAACACTAGTTTAAAACCTAATTTTAGCATACCGTATAAAACGTCTAAAAAATACCATCTTTAGAATATTTTATGTTATCAAAAAAGCGATGAATACTCATCGCTTTGAACGTAATATTTTTGGCACAAATCGCATCTTAGATCCTAATAATTCATCAGCTAACCCGATACGAAGGTAAGTCATAATTAGAACAGTGCCTCCAACTAATACGGCAACAAACGTTGTAACCGTAACAGATAGTTTAGTATCCATCGGGAATACAAAGTTGCTGAAAAAGAAAACGACTAATCTGGCAATTACTGCCATTACAGCAGATGCCACAAACATGCGCCACAATTCACGCGCAATTGTACTAAATGATACGCCATACATTGATTTTAAGAAATCAAGCATGTAAGCGATCGCAACCGCCATGCCAATGACGCTGGCCATTAAAGCACCCATTCCTTCGAAAAAACGAATTAACGGTATTTGCAAAACAATTTTAATTACAAATCCTGCTACAAATGCTTTCATCACGATCGACACTTCCGACAATGCCTGTAACACGAATGATAGTAGCATGAATAGACTGAACACAATGGCCAAAATAGTCGAATATTGAAGCAAATAGATTCCATCTTGATTTGAGGGTCCAATTGGATAAAACATTTTATATAAAGGTCCCGCAACAGCATACATTCCCAAAGCACTTGGTAACATGATTAAAGCAAACAATTTCATAACTTGTTTCAATTGCGTCTGTATATCCCCATGAGTTAGTCTTGCTTTACTGCCCGATAGCATTGGCAAGGCCGTAGCTGCAATGCTAGTAGAAAACGGCACAATAATCATGATTAACTTGTTAGGGTTGGCACTAAACAATGCAAATTGATTGAGTAGTTCAGTGTTTGAATTGGCAAAAAAATGATTCATAATGTCAAAAAAAGTATACTGATCAACCAGTTGGAAAAGCGTGATTGCTGATCCAATGATAATAAACGGCCATGACTCTTTTAAAATATTCAAAACCAAACCAAATGTTGGGGCATGATTTGTCGATTGCACATTTTCAATTGGTTGCACCAAAACGTGACGATACTTCGCCCATCCCCATATCAGAACCAGCATACTGAAAATAGCACCGATGAATGCGGCAAAAGTTGATTGCACGACAACACCTGTCCAATTTGTCGGATTCGACTTTAAAATAATCACTGCCGTGACAAGCATATAAGCGACGCGAGCAATTTGCTCAATCACTTGTGACATCGCTGACACACTCATTAATTGGTGCCCCTGAAAAATACCCCGAATCATCGACATGAGTGGAAAAATCGCTACTGCTGGCGCCAAAGAATGTAGTACTGGTATGACATTAGCATTTCCATTAGACAACCACGGCGCTGCAATATATAAAATGGCGCCAAATAGAATGCCCAAACCAATTCCAAGCCAAATTGACTGCCTAGTGAGTTGTCTCGAACGATAAATGTCCTGTTTAGCAGTAAGTTCGGCAACAATCTTTGAAATCGCCGCTGGAATGCCAAACGTCGCGATAGCCAAAAAGACAGCATAAACATTGTAGCCCTGTGTAAATAAACCATTTGCTCGGTTACCGTACACACCCAACATTGCCATCCAAGGCAAAATGTACAACGCACCCAAGATACGCGACACCATATTACCAACTGACAGCCATGCGGAACCTTTTACCAATGTTGCCTGGTTGTCGTTAACATCTGGCATAGGTGAAGGTACAACAGTTTGTGGTTGCGTATTTGTGGTCTCTGTTACCGTCAAGTTAGGCTTTTTTTGGATAATATTTTTGCGCGCTCGATCATTTTTTTGCTTTAATAACGCAATATCAGCATCGGACATCACTTTTTGTTGATGAGACTGAGGTACTGAAACACTGGCATTTGATGGTGATTGTTTATTTTGCACACGTTTACGTGCACGTGCCAAAATTTCCTCAGCACTTAACATTTGTCCATCCACATTGATTTTATCAACACGATTTCCGCTATTGAGATTTTCTGGACGTTGATCATCCGACATATTTAGTGACCCCATTTTTTGATATGTACCCTCACCTAGGTGAGGATTTACGTAACATCATTGATATAAATGTCACAACGTTTAAATTTTTAGCCTACTACAATATTAACAAACTTACCAGGAATCGCAATAACTTTACGAATTTCTTTGCCGTTAATAAAGTTTTGGACATTATCGTCTGCTTTAGCAGCTTCGACCATAGCATCTTTATCAATATCTATGGCAACAGTTGCTTTGCCACGCACTTTACCGTTGACTTGGAAAATAATTTCAACCGTATCCTCGACAAGCTGGTTTTCATCATAAGTTGGCCATGGTTCGTAACTCACACCTTCAGTATTGCCTAATTTCTGCCATAATTCTTCTGCCAAAAATGGTGCGATCGGTGCTAACATTTGTACAAAACCATTCATATACTCAATTGGTAAAGCATCTGACTTATAAGCGTCGTTAACAAAAACCATCAATTGCGAGATTGCCGTATTGAAACGCATGTTCTCTAAATCATCAGTGACTTTTTTGACAGTCTGGTTATAAACTTTATCCAGATCGCCAGGATTTACCGTTGTTACATGGTCACGCAACTTGCCCTCATCATCAACTAGTAATCGCCACACACGATCCAACCAACGACGTGACCCAGCAACGCCTTCTTCAGACCATGGCTTGCTTTGTGTTAATGGTCCCATGAACATCTCATATACACGCAGTGTGTCGGCGCCATAGTCATTAACAATCTCATCTGGATTAACCACATTGCCTTTTGATTTAGACATCTTCTCGTGATTTTCACCTAAAATCATACCTTGGTTGACAAGCTTTTGGAACGGTTCTTTCGTTGGTACAACACCTAAATCGTACAAAAACTTATGCCAGAAACGAGCATACAATAAGTGCAGAACAGCGTGTTCAGCACCACCAACATATAAATCAACATTCATCCAGTATTTTAACTTTTCTGGATCTGCCAAAACCTTTGAGTTATGTGGATCAACATACCGTAAGAAGTACCAAGAAGATCCGGCCCATTGTGGCATGGTGTTGGTCTCACGTCGTCCTTTAACACCATCTTCTCGTGTCACGTTCAACCACTCCGTCGCATTTGCAAGTGGTGATTCACCAGTACCTGAAGGCTTCAATTGATCTTGCGTCATTTCTGGTAAGCGAAGTGGTAACTCTTCCTCAGGTACGAGAGTTTGTGTCCCGTCTTCCCAATGAATGACTGGGATTGGTTCACCCCAATAGCGTTGACGAGAAAAAATCCAATCCCGTAATCGATAATTGACTTGTTTATGTCCAGCGTGATTGTCTTCCAACCAGTCAATCGCAGTGTTAATAGCCTCTTGCTTATTTAATCCGTCCAAAAAACCAGAATTAATATGCGTGCCGTCACCTGTATATGCAGCTTCATTCACATCACCACCAGCAATTACTGGTGTAATTGGCAAATCAAACTTCTTAGCAAATGCAAAATCACGTTCATCATGAGCTGGAACCGCCATAATCGCGCCTGTACCATATGATGACAACACATAGTCGGCAATCCAAATTGGCAATTTTTCACCATTTATTGGATTAATACCATAAGCACCTGTGAAAGCACCCGTTTTGTCTTTGTTAAGATCAGTTCGCTCCAAATCAGACTTAGTTGCAACCATAGCTTGATAGGCGGCAAGGGTCTCTGCTTGATCTGGCGTCGTAATTTTTTCAATTAAGTCGTGTTCGGGAGATAATACCATATATTTGGCCCCGAACAGAGTATCAGGTCGCGTTGTGTAGACTTCGATTTCTTCATCAAAGCCATCAACTTTGAAGTTAACAGAAGCCCCAGTTGATCGACCGATCCAATGCCGTTGTTGTTCTTTAATCGCTTCAGGCCAATCTAGTTCTTCTAAATCATCTAACAAGCGATCTGCGTACGCAGTAATACGTAAAACCCATTGCTTCATGGGTTTGCGATACACTGGATAACCACCTCGTTCAGTTTTACCATCAACCACTTCTTCGTTGGCAACAACTATACCACCGCCTGGAAAATCAGGCGCCCAGTTAACCATAATCTCATCTTCATATGCCAAACCTTTTTCGTACAACTTCTCAAAAATCCATTGTGACCATTTATAGTATTCCGGATCAGTTGTATTAATTTCTCTTGACCAGTCAATCGAGAAGCCTAAAGACTTAATCTGTTTTTTAAAAACTTGGACGTTCTTGTTTGTAAAGCCAGCAGGATTATTTCCCGTTTTGATAGCGTATTGTTCAGCAGGCAGCCCAAAAGCATCCCAGCCAATGGGATGTAAGACATTAAAGCCCTTAGCACGCTTGTAACGACTAACAATATCCGTTGCTGTATAACCTTCTGGATGCCCGACGTGAAGTCCTTGCCCTGACGGATAAGGAAACATATCCAAAACATAATATTTAGGTTTATCTGATTTATCTGGCGCTTTAAATGTCTGATTATCTTCCCAATATTTTTGCCACTTATGCTCAATTTCTTTGTGATTATATGCCATAAATTTATTCCTTTGTGTGATTTATTCCAAGTGAAACATCAAGCACTCTTTAGATTAGCCGTCTTCAAATAAAAAAACCTATGCCATGCAAAAAAGCATGACATAGGGCGAAATTTGAATTCACGGTACCACCTATGTTCACGTACGACTACGTCTCTATTTGCCTTAACGCGGGCAAACGTTACAGACTACTTGATGTTTCACCCGTAATTCAATCAACCGAGTTCCGTATTTTGTTTGATAAGTTTTCAGCGCCACTTATTCTCTACAACCCCGCCATACGTACTAATGTTGACTATAATGATTTCATTATATCACATCTCTACACAATCGGGTATAATCATTGTATGCGTAAATTACACACAATCCCTATTCTGCCTTGGATATCTTTGATAACTTTTATGACTTTAACAATTGGTGTTTTGTTGAAAGCTAAATTCATACGACAATTTGACACCTTTGGCCAACGATTAATTCAACATTACGATCATCAACATAACTGGTTTTTCACAACAATTACTAGTATTGGTAATGTCAGTTGGAGTGCTATTATTCTGGTAACTATTTCACTTTGGCTCATCTATCACCACTTTTATCGTGAAACGCTATTCATTGGATTTAATGTGATTGTGTTTGCGGGTTTAAGCAACCAAATCTTTAAAAATATTATTGCTCGACCGCGCCCAACACCTCATTTGGTTCCTGCATCTGGATTTAGTTTTCCTTCGGGACATGCGATGGTAGCCGTTTTACTATATGGCAGCCTAATTATCATTTTACATCGTCACCTAAAATCTAATTGGCTATGCCACTTAGCTTCCTATCTGCTGATTGGATTAATCATTTTAATTCCCGTTAGTCGCGTCTACGTCAATGTTCACTATCCGAGTGATATCTTAGCTGGCATGACAATAGCATATACCATGCTCTTTGCCAGTCAACAATTATTTTTCAAAAATAAAGGAGTACATGATGATTCCGTCAAGTAATACATTTACACATCAATTAATTGAACAAAATATTAAAATTGGTGATTTGGTTTTGGATGGGACAACAGCTAATGGCGTTAATACACGCTTTTTAGCAACGCGTGTTGGTAACGAAGGTCATGTATTGAGCTATGCAACCACAAAAGATAACGCCAACGCCGCAGCCGCCTCACTCTTCATGAGCGGTTTATCAGAACGTGTCACTTTGCTTGGCCACCAAATTACACAACAATTACGTACTGATATGGGCGAACGAAAACAAATTAGTGTTGCAATTTTTGATTATTCGTCTGATACAGAAAACACACATGATCAGCCCTCAAATCTGATTGATCAAATTGCGTTAGTTTTGCCAAAACTAACGCATGGTGGTCTCTTGGTTACAAAATTTAATGCAACGCCAAAAGATTGGCTAGATTATTTGTCAGAACTTATTCCAGAAGATTTCAGTCAAGCAAACTATACGACATCCACAACTCAGACATTTGTCATCGAAAGGATTTAATCATGAAAAAATTCGCCCCACAAATCATAATGGCAGTGATTCTTGTACTGCTAATCACTGGTATTGTTGGCTACCAGCATTTCGCTAACTCATCCAACTCAGAGACGTCAACCACAAAAAAGGATCCAAAGTTAGAAAAAGTTGCTTTACCTCAATTGACTAATACTGTGTCTGAGAATGAAAGTGAAGTCACGCTGCATACGAGTTATGGCGATATCACTATCAAATTATTTAACAAATATGCACCATTAGCTGTTGAAAACTTTATCACCCATGCTAAACAAAGCTACTATAACAATACAATCTTTCACCGTGTGATTAACAATTTTATGATTCAAGGTGGCGATCCCAAGGGTGACGGCTCAGGCGGAGAGTCAATTTGGAAAGGCAAAGACAGTAGCATTGATAGTGGTAATGGTTTCAAAAATGAAATTAGTAAATCACTTTATAATATTCGAGGCGCAGTATCAATGGCTAATGCTGGAGCAGACACAAATGGTAGTCAATTTTTCATCGTTCAAAACAAAAAAAATCTTTCAAAGCAAGTCGACGCCAATAATTACCCTTCAAAAATTTATAATGCCTATAAAAAAGGTGGTGTCCCTAGCCTAGATGGCGATTACACTGTCTTTGGTCAAGTAATCAAAGGCATGTCAGTAGTAGACAAAATTGCTGAAGCAAAGGTTAAGGATAACGCTTCTGGAGAAGCATCAAAACCAGTTGATCCTGTCAAAATTACTAACATCACGATTATTAAAGAGGCCAAGTAAAAAACACCAAATGTTGAAAATCATTTGGTGTTTTTTTACTTTTCAGAAGTACGCATGATGAGAACATCTGTATTAGCAACTTGTGTCACAAATGATGGAACGGTTCCTGCCATTGCCCGTTGCAGTCGACTCAACCCTGTTTCCCCAATCACAATCAAATCATTTTTGTGATCCTTAGGAAAGTGACGAGCAATTACTTGCTTTGGTGATCCAAAACGAACATGAACATCGACATCGGTATGACCTAAACTCTGCGCATACTCATAAGCCTTGTTGATCGAAGCTTCAGCGTCTTGCTCCATCTGATATACAACATCATCACTCATCGCAATTGAACCAAAATAGCCACCGCCATTGGTATCGACAACAGTTAAAATGTCGATATGTGCTTCTGGAGCAAATTCAATCACCTTTTTAATTAGAGTGTTCGATACCTCTGAACCGTCGATTGCTACTAAAATATTCTGATATGCCATGACCCAACCTCTTATCGTTCTTGATACTTTTATTATAACGCTATTTCTCCAAAAATGTAAGCGCTTTTAATAAGTTACATCATTTTCAGTAAATTTAAGTATCAATCGCAGTCATAAGATTATAGAACTTTCTGTAAAAAGTCTCGCGCTCGTTCTGTTTTGGGCGTTTCAAAGAAAGTTTTTGGTTCAGCAATTTCTTGAATACCACCGTCAGCCATAAACCACACTTGATCCGCAACTTCTCGTGCAAAACCCATTTCATGTGTGACCACAATCATCGTCATGCCATCCTCTGCCAGTTGCTTCATTACTGCCAAGACTTCACCAACCATTTCCGGATCTAATGCACTTGTTGGTTCATCAAAAAGTAACATATCGGGGGACATTGCCAGCGCACGTGCGATTGCCACACGCTGTTTTTGACCACCAGAAAGGCTTGCAGGATATTGGTCTGCCTTGTCAGACAATCCGACTTGTGCCAATAACCGTTTAGCTGTTTCTGTGGCAATTTTATCATCTTGCCCCTTTACTTTAAGGGGTGCTAATTTGATGTTTTCAAGAACTGTCAGATTTGGGAATAGATTGAACCCTTGAAAAACCATACCCATTTTTTCACGAAGCTGATCAAGCTGAATTTCTTTTAAATTGGTTAGTTGGTTTCCCTCGAACAAAACCTCGCCACTTGTCGGGGCATCTAACATATTAATCGCTCTCAAAAATGTTGATTTACCTGCACCTGATGGGCCTATGACAGCAATCACCTCACCTTTCTTTACAGTAACGTTAATACCTTTAAAAACTGTTTTGTCACCAAATTTCTTTGTTAAATTTTCAATCACCAATAAATCAGCCATATCGCTCTCCGTTTCGAATTATTAAATTATATTATACATGTCTATCATAAATATGCACTTTATATACATTATAATTTGAATAAAATGTATATTTTTGCATAAAAAATAATGTAAAATTAAGAAAAAGTGGAGGACCATAATGGCAAAAATTGTTAATCGTGAAGAAACTCAAACAACCCCGATAGATGACCTTTTCATTTTACCAAATGCAAAGGAAGATGATGTTGCACGAACGGCTGCTTTAGGTCGAGACAACAAGACTGAGACACCTAAATAATCACACCAAACAAGTATGCTAATGCGTACTTGTTTTTTTATTAAAAAAAGAACATGCAATGCATGTTCTTTTAAAACTAATAATATTAGTCTTCGATTTCAGTAACTGTTCCGGCACCAACAGTATGGCCACCTTCACGAACAGTAAACTTCAAACCTTGTTCAATGGCAACTGGTGAGATCAATTCGATTTCGAATGTCACTTGGTCACCAGGCATAACCATTTCAACACCTTCTGGCAATTCAACAACACCAGTAACATCTGTTGTGTGGAAGTAGAATTGTGGACGGTAGTTTGTGAAGAATGGTGTATGACGACCACCTTCTTCTTTACTCAAGACATAAACTTCGGCCTTGAACTTCTTGTGTGTTTGAATTGAACCTGGCTTTGCCAAAACTTGACCACGTTCGATTTCGTTACGATCAACACCACGCAACAATGCACCAATGTTGTCACCCGCTTGAGCTTCTTCCAAAGTCTTACGGAACATTTCGATACCAGTTACAGTAGTCTTCTTAACTTCATCCTTCAAACCAACGATTTCAACTTCAGTACCAGTAGTCAATACACCACGGTCAACACGACCAGAAGCAACTGTTCCACGACCAGTAATTGTGAAGACGTCTTCGACAGGCATCAAGAAAGGCTTGTCAGTTTCACGCTTTGGTTCTGGAATGTATGAATCAACAGTATCCATCAATTCTTCGATAACCTTAACTTGTTCAGGGTCACCTTCCAAAGCCTTCAATGCTGAACCCTTGATAACAGGAATATCATCACCAGGGAAGTCATACTCAGACAAAAGTTCACGAACTTCCATTTCAACCAAGTCAATCAATTCTTCATCATCAACCAAGTCTGTCTTGTTCAAGAACACAACAAGATAGTCAACACCAACTTGACGTGCCAACAAAATGTGTTCACGTGTTTGTGGCATAGGACCATCAGTTGCAGCAACAACCAAAATAGCACCATCCATTTGAGCGGCACCAGTGATCATGTTCTTAACGTAATCCGCGTGACCTGGGGCATCAATGTGGGCATAGTGACGCTTCTCAGTTTCATATTCGATGTGAGAAGTGTTAATAGTGATACCACGTTCTTTTTCTTCAGGCGCGTTATCAATTTCAGCAAAATCAGTTGCTACTTTACCTTGCTTTTCAGACAATACCTTTGAAATAGCAGCAGTCAAAGTCGTCTTTCCGTGATCGACGTGTCCAATAGTACCAATGTTAACGTGGGGCTTAGTGCGAACGTAAGTTTCCTTAGCCAATGTAGTTTCCTCCAAAATTCATTTTTCAGTAATTCTGAAAAATGTTTATAAATATATTTTACAACGCAAGCCGTCAAAAGACAACAAGTAACTTGCATTTTTCCGGCTCTTGAAGCCAAAAATTATTATACCGACTTATTAAGAAAATGTAAATACTTTTAAAATTAATTTTCAAAAAAGCTGTTTGTAATTTTATTTACTTTGTCATGCCAATATTTTTGCAGTCCAACTTCAGTATGATTTGATTGTCCATAGTAGCGATCCAAACTACTATCGACCCAACTGTCAGCATCGATAATTACATCATCAGTTTGCGGGTATAAGAGTGTTAATTCTAACCGCATTTGATGCGCTAACATTTCCAAGGCTACGGGATCTTCTTGTCCAAGTCGGTCATCAATTAATGTTGCAATTTTTTCAAAAACTTCGGAACTCGTCAACGGATTAACTTGGTCAAGACGGATAGTGTAAAGTTGATCATCTAGCCAACGATATTGAATAGGTTCTTGAATATCTAATTTTTGCAAGTCCTCTAACAAAGTAGCACGTATTAACGGCAAAGCAAACGGATCAACTAATAAGAATTTGGCCCCAATAACAAAATCAGCTACCGGTAATCTTCTAGCAGCTTCATAACGATTACGTTGCGCATCCAAATCATAGTCGCTCATGTGATAAAACTGACGACTAATCGTTGCTAAAGTTGTTGCCATTGTGTCTTTGGCGTGATTTTCAGCAGTTCTAATTTCATCTAGAATATCTGACTGTGTTTGTTCATCATCCCATAACATTGCTAATTGTTGCGCGTAAACAAAGCTCTGATTTTGGATTGCTAGTGCCACTATCATTCGAAAATGTGTTTCATCGTCGAGATATTCTGCCAAAAAATCGTCAGCATAGGAGGAAGCTAATTGATATTGTTTATCCATAAATAAAGCTGTCACTAAGCGATAATTAATGTCAAAGGTCTGCAAGTTTTCATATAAGTCAGCAAGTGTTTCCGCAGCATCGTGCCAGTTTTCTTGTTTCATCTCTAGTCGCGCACGGTCAATAAGTGCTTGTGTTTCTGGCGTAATATGGTCGGTCATTTTTTTCGGTCACATAACAAATTATGAAAATTAAAAATCAACTCATAATTGTTACGATACTCCTTTCTTGATTAGTCAAAAACCCAACTCAATTGAGTTGGGGTTTTTATCATTCAGCCGTTTTGGGTTGCGGACGGCGATTGTTTGGACGACGTGGTCCCTTCTTAACAGTTTTTGTCACCTTAGTAACATTGGGATTATTTGGTTTTTTTGGTGTTTGGCGCTTATTTGATTGCGCTCCCGATTGTGTCGTTGTTGACTTATGGTTATTTGGTCGTCTGTTTTGATTAACTTCCATTACCACGGGCATCACCATTGGGCGACGACGAGTCTGTTCAAACAAGAATCGTGAAAGTACTTCTCGAACACTATTTTTCAGCTCATTCCAGTCAAAATTTTTAGTATTACTAAGGTAATCTTCAATTTGTTTAACTGTTAAGTCTGAGGCTTCCTTCATCAAATCACGATTTGCTTTAACATACACAAAGCCGCGCGATGTTAACTTGGGTTTTGAAACAACTTGCCGCTTTTTGCGATCAATCGTCACGACGGAAACAAAAATACCATCTTCAGATAAAATGCGCCTATCGCGAAGCACTACATTACCGATATCACCGATTCCTGCGCCATCAATCAGTGTTTCGCCAATTGTAAATGAATCTTGTAACTCAAAGTGATCATCCAGCCATTTGAATTGATCACCTTTCATAGCCATCATGATATGGTCTTCGGGAATATTGACTTCCTCAGCAGCATCTTTTGCAGCTGTCATCACACGATACTCACCTTGAATAGGCATAAAATAATCCGGTTGCATTATGTTAATCATCATTTGTAGATCATTGCGAGAGGCATGACCACTTGACCGCATATCATTACTGATTTGCTTGACATCTGCTCCCTGCTTAAACAACATATCCCGCGTCTTCGCAACAACGCCCTCCATTGCAGTTGAAGGCGTCGTCGTTATAAATACGAGGTCTTCTTCACCAATATGAACGTACTTATCCTCGCCATTAGCCATCCGGTTAAGATGTTTAATCGGTTCTCCCATGCGACCGGTTTCAAGAATGACGGTTTGACTAGCCGTCAAATTTTTTGCATTTTTCAAATTCACAAAAAGCTTACTTTCAGGAATTGGCAAATGCAACTTTTTCAAACGAATTGCTGTTCTCACGACATTTTCAATATCGTTTCCCGACAAAACCAGTTGCCGCTTTGTTGCAGCAGTGGCATTGATTACTTGCTGAATTCTTTGAATGTTTGACGCAACCGCAGCAACAATAATGCGTTTTTTCTTATTGTCTCGGAACGTCTCTAAAATATAATCGCCAATTTTCGATTCATTAACTGAGTCAGCGCCGCCTTCTGTACCAGCCGCATCGGCCAATAATGCCAAGACTTTACTTTGACCAACTTCCACTAGACGTGCAATATTTGTCCGATAGTAACTTTCAGCAGTTTGGTCGAATTTGAAATCACCAGTATATACAACTTGCCCGTATTCAGTCCCTAGCACAATCCCTAGCGATTCTGGAATTGAGTGTGTAGTATTGAAAAATGATACCTTGACATCGCCAAAATCAATTTCAGTTTTTTCATTGACAACATGATAATCGTCGTAATCTTTTAAGGCGTCTTGATCCTTGATAGCCAGTTTAGCTAATTCAATCGTTAATTCAGAACCAAATATTGGCACATTTACTTGTTGCAGAAAATAAGGTAATGCCCCAATCGCATCAGCGTGTCCATGTGATAAAAATACACCAGCAATTTTATCTGTATTTTTGATTAAATACTCAAAATCTGGTACAACCACATCAACACCAAGCTGATCAGTTTCGGGATATTTCAGCCCAGCATCCAAAATAAAAATTTCGTCATTCACAGTCACAGCATACATGTTTTTCCCGTTTTCGCGGACCCCGCCAAACGGAATAATACTTAAATTAGTCATAATTCTTCCTTATAAATGATATTTGAAAATAGCAAGCAACAGGGTTGTTTGCTTTCTCTTTTTTTCGTATAAATCATAACAGGATTCTACTGGTCTTATAACACTGAGGTCATCCTTGTTGCTTGTCTCGATACGTCACTAGCTTCTATTTTAACATACTTTTCTCTCATTTTCTGTTATTATTGATGTAGCCTACACTCGACTATTATTAGTTGATCAGCAAACGTCAAGTCATTGGCAAAATCTTCCCCACTCAGAAAGGAATTTATTTTTCATGCAGCGTCAACCTTTTAAAAAATCACATAAAAAACGGAATTTAATTATCACATTGGTAATCGTCGTCGCACTGGTTATTGTCGGTTTTACAGTTCTTGGGCAACAATCTAATGACAGTAAAACAACCACTTCATCATCTAGTACGAGTTCAAGTAAAAAGAAAAAAACAACTAAAAAAGCATCAACTTCTAGTACAGAATCTACTACAGAATCTTCTACAAGTGAAGTTTCTAGCGCTGAAAGTTCAAGTACTGTCACTGTAACACAAGCACCAGCAAGCGCTAGTAGCGAAGTAGCAGCTGCTATTAGTAGTGCAAAACAAGACGCAACACAAGCACCTGTTGATAGTTCAGCCAGCAGCAGTGTTTCGTCAAGTGCAACCTCAAGCAGTGTTGCAACAACAACAGTTGGCAAGTGGACACTGTCAGCATATAACAACTTAGCCTTAGGTAGCACTTCATACAATACCATTCGTCAAACTTATGGTGACCCAACCTATTTGACGGCTGATAGCCAGTATGCCTATGCCACATGGCAGAGTCAAAGCGGTGCCAAAGTAGTCATTATATTTACACCAAGTGGCAGTGAAAATAATGTCCAATTGATTGCTAGCAGTAAATCACAAACTGGACTTCAATAAACAAAAAAGTCAATTTCAAAATCGAAATTGACTTTTTTGATGACTATTTTATGTATTGTTGAGCAATATGCTCAACATGATTCGTTAGCTGTTATGACTTCTTCTCATGCCGTAAGATTTGCTTCTTTTGCTTAAAATGTTGATAAAGTTTGTAAGTGATTATAATTAACAATATGATCAAGAGCCAATACCACCACTTCATCGTCCACCTTTTGACCATTTTGGTTTTGACAGGAGTACCAACTGTAAAATGTTGCGAGAATCGCCAAATATGCCCTTGTTTATCCTTCATCACTACTTTAGCCAAGTAACGTCCGGACTTCAAATCATTATCCCCTTTAAACACCAAATTAAAGTTAAATGTTGGCGCAATTTGACGTTGGGTTTCATGACGTGACATTATTTGTTTTTTATTTTGAAGATCCGTTATATCACCGTCAACAGTTAAATCAGAGATGTTGATTTGATTTGGCGCCGACATTTTCCAGATGACATTGGGGCGATATAATTGTGTCTTTGTTTTGATGGTTTTAGCAACAATTTTTGGTTGAACCTGCTGATCATTTTCTCGTATCACACAGCCTATCACGTAACTAAAACGATTCTGCATACCACCCTGCTCTTTTGTCTTATCATCTAACTGTTTTGTGATATAGATACCGCCTTCGATAATACCATTGAAAGGCTGTTGCGGCATGTTAACGTCAACAACGATTGTTACTATAGTCTTAGCTGGTACAGTCACAATTTTAGGACCATTATAATTAACGATTCGATTAAAATGAAAGTCAGCCGGTCCTGTCAAAAGACGTCCAGCATTATTCTGACTATAATCAATAATCAAATTGTCGTTGGTTACAGCAGCGTTTGCGTGAATAGCAAACACTGCTTGTTCTTTATCGTTGTTAGAAAGCTTTAGCTTCAGCTGAGTACTGTCCTTGGGAGACAATTTCAAATCAAAATAGCTCACTTTTTTATCAATTTGATTAGGATGTTGTTCAGCTTTCACGCTAAACAGCGGTGCGGTGGCATCAGCACTGACAGATGCCTGACATCCAACACCTAAAGCAAAAATTGTTGTTAAAACAAGGTATTTCAAATATTTCATAGTTTTCCTTTAATGACTTACTTCAGCAGTTAGCCAATCCACTGTGCCAGTGTAATCTCCCGCCTTAATAGGCATATCCGCGCTTATTTCCAACATAGCATAAATGAAAAAGTGCACTAATTCATTATTAAAATTTTGCTTCGTCGCTTCTGTTGTCCAAAATACTTGCTGCCAGCTACCGTAAATATTTAAAGGCCTTGAGACGGCACAATCATAGCCCCATTGAAACTTTTCTGGTTCTTGATAAGATGTCGCAATTAAATTAAACGTTAGAACAGGCAACACAGCACCTGTACGATTTAATTTCATTGGGTTTGCCTTCGCCGAAACCGTAATTCCAGGTCGCTTGCTTGACGGATAAGCTGTTTTACCACCGGACCATATTTCAATTCTGTTATCAATGACATTAGGACCTGCCAAATCTGATGATTTAGACTGATATCTCAATCGCCCATTCACCATTTTTTTATCCTTTAAATTAATGCTATCAACAGAAAATGTTGGCACTGCATCTATAGAAATTGGATCTTTGGCTGTATGAGCAATACTGGCACTAACTGGATCAATTGAGATTAAGCTGCTGACAATCAAAATGTCTAACAGACCACAAAAAATAGTTTTTTGTTTGATCCAAGTTATCATTGTTTTTACGCTTTAACATCTAACAAGGTATAGTCGATTGTGCCACTATACTCAAGTGCCTTAACACCTGTATTGGCAAAGTCAACGGCCGCACTCACTAAACCAGTACTGTTTAATCCGTTAGAATTAGCATCTCCAGTGGCAATTGTGTTAGCAACTGTATAAATTTCGCTATTTTGGCTTCCAAGAATTGAACCACCAATCGAATTTGTATTGCCATTACCAATCGTCAGCTTAAAACTACTAATTGGTAAAGTTAGACCCGAACTACCGTTTAAGAATCATACTTGCTTAATCGTTGTTATAACAGCATTTTTATAATTTTTAAATCGCATAAAATGCACTAAAATATACTGTCATGTCCCCAAATTTTCCCCAAATAAAAAACACCGACTAGAAAATAATCTAGTCGGTGTTTTCAATTCTGATTGCTCTTATATCTTCTAATAGATGGCTGCTAATCTTTCCATCTGAATGTTCAATACTCAAACTTCTATCGTTAAGGTTGGCTACCAAACCTACTATGTTCTTTGGTGTGTCATGTTCATACGTTGTTGTATTTAATTGCATGACTACAAAACGCCAGTTAGCCATAGCGTGCATAGCCTCTCTAACAATATCATTTGTTGCCATTTGTTTCATGTGCGTTTCATCAAAGTTGTTATCAGCGTTGAAACGCTTTAAGGCGCTTGTATGGTCTGATAGGAAATACCCCTGCCACTTCTTGATACCTCTTTCTCTATAATCATGCTGAAAGTAGTTAGTTACTAGTGCGCTAAAATCATCATAGTCTTTGTGTTCCATAAAGTCACCTCTATGACATTATACGAACACTTGTTCGATATTGCAATAAAAAAATTAGCCAGTTTTTACACTGGCTAACAGAGCTTTGAAAGTGTAATCAATAGGGAGATTACACTTACAATTATAAATGACTTACTATTTTATAGCAAATAAAAAAACTACCAATTATTGTGTGATGTTTTAAAGTGTTATTTTTTTAACATTTAAATCAATGCTTGGTAGAATTCCTATTTTCGATTCAACTAATCGTACGTTTTTATGAAAAATAAAGCAAATAAAAAGCTCACCTTTTGAACATAATTAGATTTGGATAAGATCTATTTATAGATGAGCGTAATGCGTAGAATCATTACTCGTTAAGTATACCCCTTTTGAAAAAGAAAGTACAACAAAAGCCCAATAGCAAAACGTGTTAATTGAAAACGTACATAAAAGACTATTGAGCCTCATTAATCATATCATGTTTCCAGTTCAAAGCAAATAAAAAGACCTGATAGTGTAACATCAGATAAACTATCAGGTCATGTAATTGTCTTTCAGGAGTCAACTACTTGATTAACTATACAGTATAATATTCAAATGAGCAATAAGAAAACCCGGCAGGAGTAATAACAAATATTAATCAGTTCCCCAAACGTCCTGCCGAGCAAACCGAATTATATTAAATGAATGTTAAACCAAAGTTAAAGCCCAACAATCTCCGCTGATATCGGAAGGAGGACGTTAAACTCTGATAAAGATTGTTGGGCTGATTACAGAATATCACTCTTACTTTTTGAAAGCAAATAAAAACCCGCCCAACCAGAAATAATCCAGTTGGGCGGATATTTTACTTTACATTTTTCAAATCTTCTTTAAAGTCATCTACCATTTCCTTTGCACCATCTACTGTTTCTTTTGCTACAGTAGCTGCCTTCTTAGGTGATTCAGTAACGGCGTTTTTAACTTTATTGAGCTTGTCTTCCAATGCCATAATATTGATGTCTCCCTCTGTGCGTATAGTAAAATTACTTATCAATTTCTTTCTTACTATCTTCTTTGTAGTCATCTAGTGTATCTTTAACAGCTTGCTTTGTTGCACTAGTGACATCTTCTGCAGTTTCTTTAATTACGTTAGCGCTAGTTTTAGCTGCATCAGTAACAACTTCCTTAGCAGCATTCAACTTTTCATTTAATGACATATTATTCCCCTCCGCTTTTCTGAACCTTAATATTATTTGTTGATTTAACGTTTCTTATTTTTTATAATTTCTAAATTTATAATACCATTTATCACAAAATTTTTGATTGATTATCAATCCAACGAGATTCAGACGTCGTCGGTAATATCATCAATATGAAGAACCAAATTGAGCCAATCAATGGTACTATTTGAATGAAAATCCAACCAGCGCTCCTATTAGTATCGTGCAATCGTCTAGCTTTAATAGTTAAAGTAGCAATCCACACTAGTATTGCAATCAGTTTAGCCACTGTATTAGTTGTCAGATCAGTGATGTTGTATATATCTTCAATTGAATGACCCTGTATTTTTTCTACGATACTAATTAAAATACCACCAATAAAATAGTTAATTATGATCGGAATCCAATATTGGGTTCTGGTTGCCGTACCATTCCAAACAAACATTTTCGTCCAAAATTCTTTATACGCAGTCATGATATCTCCCGAATTATTTATTTATAACATTCTGACATAAATGAGTTTGATATGCAAATAAAAAAAGCCTAACCAAAAATGATTAGGCATATTTATATTATTCAATTTTGTAAGGCGTTAACCTTTGCTTGTGCATCAGCTAATACCTGTTGTGCTTTTGATAATTCAAATTACAGTTTGATAAACGCATCAGCGTTGAACCAGATGATACCGTACTTGCCAAATACAATACCTACACCATTAGTTGCTGTATCGTACTTATCAATCGTACCATTATCATAACCTGCACTAAACTTCATTACATCACCTACTTGCGTTGGTGACATGCCACGTGTGACGTTATCAACAATATCCAATGGAATACCGTTGTTAGTCCAGTTTGCGTCTGTACCACCAGCTAATGCGTAATTAATCATCTGCAAAATACCGTTGACTTTCGCAATTTTATCAACTTTGAAAGTCTTAGTGTTAGTAAAATGATTGCCTGCGTTTTTGAACTGTTGGATAGCTGATGAACTTGTTGCCGACTTTGTAGAGCTAGTATTGCTAGTTGGTGTAACAACCGGTGCAACAATCGTATCATTCCCAACTCCATTAACCAAGTCACGATTAAACTTGTCGCGTGATACACCCCACTTTGCCAAGAACGGAATTGGGTCAACGTGATCTGAACCATGACCGGTAGCCGAAGCATAATTGTGTGACTTAATCCCAATGGTGTTCAAGTTGTCAATCGTGTATGTGATACCCGCTTGTTTAGCCAGATAACGAGCCAACCAAATATAAGCCGGATAAGCCTTGTTAAAGTCTGCTTGCGATTGAATAGAACCTTCTGAAAATTCAATTGCTGCATAAGTTTCCCAGTTCCAATCACCACCTACGTCCCATGCGCCACCATTTGTATTCATCACTTGCCGAATATCGACTGCACCATTGGTGATTCCAACCAAATGTGTGTAGTTAGCTGCGTTATAGTGACCAGCTAAATAATCACGTTCATTCTGAACACTAGCGGTTGGATTACCAGTTGAGTGCATGTGAATCTGATGGAAGCCTGGTTGTAAAGCGCTTTGCCGGTAGACATATCCGTTTGGTACTACAATATCTGATTTAATTGTATATCCCATGTGATACCTCCTTATTGTGCTTCTGTTGGTGCGGCTGCTTTGTTATCGGTAGCTGTCACGACTTTTTCTGCTTCTGCCAGTTCTTCTGTAGATACAACGGGCTTAACGGTAGCTAGTGAACCGTCCGCCTTATTAGTTGCATAAGCCTGCTTAATATACGATAAAATTTGGGCTTGCGTAAACTTGTCACCTAATCCATTTTCATCTAAGCGAGCTTTCACATCATAAGCAGCCGATTCTTGTTGCACTTTACCATCACCAAGCAACGCTTGCGCTGACAATACAGCTTGACTTGCAAACGTTAAGATAGTTTTGATGTGTTCGTTCTTTTGAACAGACGCTTGCTTTTTCAAAAACTTTGCGCCACCATAACCAAAACCTCCTGCAAAAAATACAAATACAAGCGTCTGGATAACTTTTAATACTTCGTTCATGAATAATTTCCTCCTAATAAAAAAGCTAGGCATTTCTCTTAGCTTCATGTTCTGCTGCTATATCTTCAACTTCCTTAAACGCCTTGTTGGGAACGTAATCTGAAATCGGTAACTCACGGCACTTTTGATATATCTTTTCGCCAGTTCCGTTGCCTCCTAAACCTTTATAAGCTTGCCATGTGTACTCTAAGTCATCTAACTCACTCAAAGTAATAGCGCCACGGACGATATAACGACCGCCTTTCTCGTAAAGTTGTGAATGAAGTGTTGCTAAACTAGCGTTTTTCAACAACTTAAATTGTCCACTCCAAACTTTGATCCACCCAAAAATTGACGTACCAGTCAATCCTAAAATCAAAGCCCCAAACCAACCTATCTCATCAAATAACTCCTTTATCGCCATACGAGTTACTCTGCATTTTCTGCCGGAGCTTCTGCGATAAGCGCTTGAATTTTCGTCTTAGCCGCTGTCTTAATGTCATCTTCTGATGATGTCATGCTAACGCCATCTTCTGGTGTCACCTGTAAATTGCCGTTCAGGCTGTTTGGGAACGTACCTGCGTTGAACGAAACCGACGCATACTTCAATGTCAACTTTCCGTCAACGAAACTAAATTGTAAATCTCCAACTGTCATATTCATGATTATTTCTCCTCTTCTAATGCACTTAACAAAATATCGTATGCTTCTGCATCTTGATTGCTCAACTCTTTTTCGTAGCTTTCAAGCGCAGTTTTCAAACGGTTAAACTGGTCTTTGGTTGTCTCTCCAAAAATAACGGATTCAGCGTAAAGTTCTGACTTTTCTTGATAGAACTTCTCGGCACCTGCTTTATTCCCCTCACCAAAATCAAAATGCCCCTTATCGTCAATGGTTCCACCATTGTCTTGAATCAAGGTGCGCTCATCAGTCACGAATTCTTGAAAGGCTACCATAATCGACTGATTAAGCTTTGTTCTGGCTCGCGATACAGCACCCACAAGGCTTGCGCCGTTCAAAAAGTTATACACCTTGATTAAATCTTGTTTCTTGATATTCATGTTGCTCTCCTTAAGTTGTTATGTTGGTCCATTTCGTGACAGTGCCACTACTGTCTATATTTTTTGGAACAGACCATAGTCCTAGACCGATTAGTGGCTGTAGTGCTTTGACAAGTTTTGCTAACCTGTAATACGTTCCACCAGATATAACATATGTTTCACCATCGCCACCAAATGTAATAGCAGAATTACCGTTATTGTGTCCAATTCCTCCAGCCGATATTCCATTCATGCCAAACGAGTCTATCTTAAGTGGTTCTGTGTTGTCCCTTCCATAAATGCTGCCCCAAAATGTCACGGGGGAATCGGAAGAAAAATTAAATCCTGCATTTTGTCCACTTGGCTTGTAAGATGATCTAAACCACGCTAGTTTTGTCGTATAGTTACCTGTTGTAACGCCTGATTCTCTAGCGCCCCAAGTCATATAATCGCCAGTTCCATCTAAGTTAAATGCAATACCTTGAAAATTTGTAGGCATTCCTACATAGCTAGAAACTCCAATCCCACCTACAGATTCTCCCCCTTGGGTTAAATTAATTCCATAAGGACCGAAGGTAGTTATGATATCACTGGTAACTATTTGCATGCCGTCGTTTGTTATAGTTGTCGATTCATATACACCATTCCAGTTTGATTGAATGAAATTAGTAACGTTACCAGTTATCTTTGAAACATCTAGGTTAGCTATTTTAGCACTGGTAATCGCCGCGTCACCAATCTGTGCTGTTCCAATCGCACCATTAGCGATATTAGCTTGGCTTACCTTAAACGCACCAGTGACCGTTGTATCACCGTTTAGAACGATATTTTTACCAGCAATTTGAACACCGGACGTGTCCTGATTGATTAAACTAATAATCTTGCCGTTGTTGTCAGTCAACGCAGACGTTATCTGTGTCGCAGTCTGCTTCTGAATACTTGTGGCTAACGTGCTACCTGTGATGATAGACGTTTTACTCAAAGCCGTTTGGAAGTCAGATGAGATATTACCACTGGCGTCACGCACAAAATTGTTGATACCGTCTGCGGTGATTTTCACTTGTGCAATTGACACAGAAGTATCTTCCGGGGCAACAGAATAGTCGGTTGGTAAATTAGCTATTTCTATCTTAGGACGAGAAACAGACACATTTGTTCCGAAAACACCTTGAACGTAAATTCCTTGCCCCCACGTAAGATCGTCTGATGAATATCCTTTTATTTTTAGTGAACTGAAATCAAATGTTTGGTATATCCTGCCGTGAAAGCTCTCCCCGACTATTGGATTTTTCCATGTACCTAAATATATGTTAGTGTTCGTAGTCGCGTTAACTACTGTAAATTCAGCTCCTATTCGCTTTTGATTAGATATACTTGTGATATTGTCATAATCTAATTGAACAGATACCACTATCTTCTGACCAGAAAATGAAGAAATTGTTTTGGAACTTTTGAAATTAGTTATGTTAGCGGTTGTTGAGACATCTGAATTGAGAAGATAGTTTCTACCACCAATTGATAGATTATTAACCTTGGTAACGGTTAAATCGAAGCCATCTGCACGTTGCTGCAAATTACTGATATTTGTATCAGTTGCTTTTTTATTTGAATCATAAGTTGTTTGGCTAACTTTAGTATTCACAATGCCGGTTAAGTCATCAACATTATCCTGAACTGCTGTTATTTTACCGTTAAGTATATTATCACTGTCGTTGACTAGTTTTTGCGCGTCAGTCTGTGCTTGAGTGATTGCATTTTGTTGTGCGGTATCAGCTTGGCTTTTTGCTTGTGCCTTTGCTGTATCGATATCACTTGACAAACCTTGCTTCACTTCATCAGTGTGCGCGTTGGCTTGTGCGACCGCTTCGTTGACACCGGCTGCTATTTGGTCACCCATTTCTGGGTCAATTCGCTTTTCCCAATAATATGATCCGTCAGCTTTTTTAGTGTAGATGTACATTACGGTTCCATCACCACTTTTTACCCAAGCAAGGTCGCCCTCGTTTGCCGTTGTCGGTAGGTCATCAACGCTGTTTAGATAGTAAGATGTGTTCTTACCGTTAGCACTTATAAGCGCGTTATTTGCGTCCGTTGAAGCCTGACTAGCAGAATCCACAGCATTAGCGATTTGTGAAGCCATTGAAGCGTTAGCGTCTTGATACTTTTTAGTCAAGCCAATATCACCGGCCGTCACCGTATAACTAATTCTAGTACCGTCAGCCGAAAATTCATCATCAATACTGATAATGCGTATTCGTTGTTTGAAGTCTAAATTCTCATCAACAGCCGTTAACCAATCACCAACATTAGCCATTTTATACGGATAACCTGCTGCGGTTAAATCGTACAAAGAAAGTTGTACCGAAACAGAAAAACTAGTGTCAACCTTTGCTTTAACAGCAGCTTGCAGATTAGCCTGTGACGTATAACGTTGGTCATCAATTGGTTCTGCTTGTAAGATACCGTATACACTAGCTAGAGGGCTTGTGTAAGTTACATGCACCCTGTCACCGGTTTGGTTTTCTTGGTCTGCATAAGAACCAAAACCCTCGCCATACGTGACGAAACTAGTTGCATCATTCTCTATTGTCATATCAGACAAATTGAAACCATATCGAACAATCGTTGATAAATCAGTTCCAATATTTTGAAAGATAGAAATTAGTGTCCCATTGATTTCAAACTCTCCAGCAATGCTTGTGATTAAATCATTGAACAAAGACAATCTAGTTTTATTACCCCAGTTATCTTTCTCAATAGCAGCGGGACTAAAGTTAAGGGCATATGTGTAACCAGTATTAGCAAATATCTGATCTAAATACCATTTAATAGTGTGGCTACCGCTTATTTCAGTGCTAGAATATAGCACTTTTTTAGTCATATCCCAAAAGAACTTGTGAATTGCGTAAAATGATACGCTGTTGTCATTATCATTTCGTTCAAAATAGGTCACGACATAAGGCTCACCATCAAATTCAAGTGACCAACCTTTATCAATCTTATTCAGAACGTCCTTACCGTCATACAAAGTTCCAGTGAGTGATTTTTCACCGTTCAATGCTGATTTACGCTGAATAGTACCGACCGCAAGGAACTTATTACCGGCGATATTTTTAAATGTAATCATAGGTATAACTCCTTGTAATCGTGAATTTCAATCGTTGCTGTAATTGAGCACGTAACAGCCACTGTACCACTTGTTGATGGCTCTAGTACAAAGTATTCAAGGTTAGTGTTGTCATTGATAGACAGCGTGTTTTTTAGGTTATACACGCCTCCTATTTTGAACAAATCACCACTTGCCACTGTTCCGCTGTACGTCCAAGTTTTTGAACCTATGGTCAATGAAATAGCACTCGCTGTTTGCTTAGCAGTTAGTAGTATGTAAAAAGGCACCTCTAGTTGAGATGCCGTGACCGTACCTGCGTATGGAATTGTGCTAGTAATTGTCGCTGTTTTAGGCTTTGTTTCGCCAAATGGTAGCACAGCCGTCACAAAACTAATACTTAGTTTGTAGTTTTGCTTGCTATTAACACTCCCAGAAAATTCTGGTTCAAACGTGTCATCTAGCGTGACAAGAAAACGTTTATTGCTTTCCGTGCCACCCGTTTGTCCTAACTTGTTGCCTGTTGATTGTCCTGGTCTCTCAAAGTCATACTGACCTGAGTCAGAATAAATTGGTGTGATGTAATACGGTGTTGCGCTACCTAAAAGCTGATACAACCAGTTACGTTTTGCTTCGTAATCAGATTGACTACTTGCTTGCATATAACCTGTGTATGTCAGTTTTTTCTCGCTATAATTACCACCAAAATTTAACTTACCGTTGCGGCCTGTAAATGACTTAGTGTTGAGCGACAAGCTAGGTGTGCTTTCATCAAAATCAGTGGTAACTATGCCCTTATCGCCTAATTTAGCACTTGATGTGCCATTTGTAATCAATAGATCCATTAGATACCTCCTGTTACCAATCTAGTTGTTGCTTGTCTACGTGCGTTCTTGCTGTTAACGGTTGTTACAATTTTATCTCCAACTAACTCGTTATTAATTAGAAAAACAGGCTCTTGTGCTGATTGTTCAGCCACTTCATCACTCAATGAAGCTAATCCACCGTTAATCTGTCCGGCAACACCTGTACTATTCGCTGTTAATTGAGCACTAGCTACATATTTTTGTTGTCCGAACTCATCTGCAATCTGTCCTGCATAAGATGAAACCGATTTTTTAACGTCTGCGAAGTTTGCGTTTAATGAGCTTCCGAATCCACCCATAATCGCAGTACCGGCAGGAATCAACAACTTACGGTCGTAGCTGATAGGACCTTTGTGTTCACGAATCCATGAAGCAATTCCACCAACAAACGAAGTTATTGAACTCCATACTGAACGCAGTCCACTTAAGAAACTGTTCATTATTGCGTTACCAGCTGCAAATAGGTCAAAGTTCATAGCGCTTCTAATCGCCGATTTAACGCCGTTCCAGATTCCGGAAGCAAAACCAACAGCACCAGACCACGCACTTCTAACACCGCTAATAGCTGAATTAGCAAGGCTCGATATCACTGATCTGATGCCATTCCATATAGCTGAAGCCGCTCCACTAATTCCGTTCCAAATACCACTTAGCATTTGCCCCAAGCCTTTAAAGTATCCACTGATAGCAGTAACAACACCACTGACAATCTGGCCAAGAGAGCTTTTAATACTGTTCCAAATCATTACAGCATCTGACTTCATTTGCGACCAATTACCAGTCAGCAAATCAATAAGCAACAGTATCGGTCCCAATATCACAGACTTTAGCAAATTCCATATGCCAGAGGCAATATTTACAAGTCCGTTCCACACCGCTGTCGCAGATGTTACATATCCAGTCCAAATTGATTGCAACATGGTAACTAGATTTTGAATAACCGGAACCAACGCCTGCCATATTGTCGAAAATATACCACCAAGGGTATTCCAAATACCAATCAAGAAAGCCGCGGTTTCCGTCCAAGCTGCTTGAAGAAACGTAATAACAGATTGCCAAACTGCTTGACCGGTCTTGGTTTGTGTCGTCCACCAAACTAATGCTGCAACAACAGCTGTGATAGCGGCAATGATTAAAATAAATGGATTAATTGCCATGACGGCGTTAAAAGCTGCTTGAACACCAGTGGCAACTTTTGCGGTTGTACTGTATAAGGTTAGTCCTATTTGAGCAAATTTGCTCTCGTTAGCCATGTTTTGTAGTGCAAAGCCCAACAATTGGAAGTTGCTCCCGACGGCCATAGCAACTTTTAATACCGTGAAAGCTTTCGAAAGTGCATTGATAGCAATAACCAACGTAGTGAATGTTCCAACACCAACAACTAAAGGTGCTAACCAATTACTATTAGCTTTAACAAAATTTATGACTCCAGATATAGCAGTATAGATACTTTTAAATACGCCAACGATAACCGGCATTGAAGCTTGTACAGTACTATTTATTACCTTGAAACTGGCAATTATGGATAACTTAGCGCTGTCAAATATAGCTGCAATGCCACCTGTTCCGGCTTGCTTTAATCCATTATCAATAGATGTCAGCATATTGGCTAGTCCATTGGTTACAGCGTTACGCATGTTCGTAAATGAAGTGCCAATACCACCAGTAGCCGTTCTTGCTGTTTTTGCAAATCCGTCCATTCCACCATCAAGTTGAACAAGTCTTTGATTCAACTGGTCCATAGTGATGTCGCCTTTTTGTAGTTTTGCATACAAGTCACGCTCTGCACTTTTTCCGGTTAATCCAAATGATTTAGCTACTTTCGTCAGCGCATAAGGCATGGTCTCTTGAAGCGTTTTCCAACTTTGCAAATCAACCTTTCCACTAGCCAACATCTAGGAATATTGTTCAACACCACGAGAAGCATCACCTGCACTAGCACCAGAAGCCAGAAAGGCGTCATTCAGAGCAGTAGCTGTCTTTGCTCCGCCACTGGCACTTTTTTCCAAAATGGCAAAGCTTTGTGCGCTTTTAGTCAAGTCTTGCAATGAAGTTGGTAGTCCGTCAACTCCTTTTTTCAAGATACCAACAGATTTATTAGTATCTTGCGTTGAATATCCCATTTGCTTCATAACCTTTGGATATTGATTCAAAGTATCAAAACGCGCAACAGCACTACCGACACTATCTTTAAGAACGCCGATACCTTTTGAAACCAAAGCAACGGCACCGACTCCAACCGCAATCTTACCAACAGCTGTATTCATCAAACTGAATTTTCCTGTTGCTCCTTGAGTTGCTGATGAAGCACCGCCCATTGTTTTACCTGTTACGCTTCCAACAGCCGACATAGCTTTGAAGTAATCAGAAGCATCGGCCCCAATATGTGCTATAACAGAACCACCATTATATGTTGCCATTGTCACTCCTTTCCCCACCGAACGCCACTGCTACCTTGCTGTATAGCTCGATACGCTTTTGTTTGACAGTTTGTGCTTCTTCCGGCTTATAAGCCTGTTCTATCTGTCTCTCCTCCTTTGCGCGATCAAATACTTTTTTGAACTTGGGACTTTTAGCATTACTAAAGTACGCAATACTATTAGCAAGCACCGCTAATCGTTCACGCTCATCAATAATTCCCATTTGTATGCCTTTCAACGTTGCGTCTAATTCCCAACGATAAAGGCTCAATACCCATTCAATGTCGTATATGCCAAATCTTGTGCAAGTCTCGATTAAAGATTGTCGTTCAGCAACTTCTGAATACGCTTTACGGACTCTACTTGTTGCTTCTTCTCGTCCGTGTCCGCTTTCTTTTCCAGAATTGGTAGTGCTTCTTCCAAATTCTTCTGTTGTGTCTTGATTGACTTCACGAAAAAACCGCTGTTTTTCAACTCATCTTTCAATTCAGCTAAAACATCATCAATCTTTTCGCCGTTATCTGTTAATTCATCAACGGCAGCAAACAAGTCGTCTTCTGTCGCTTTTCCAACGTTTCCAGCAACCGTGATAATGTCAGGGATAACTAATTCGTCACTCATGACTAATCGTGTAAATAGGTTTGTAGCACCATCACCCAAGTTATTGCCGTTTTCATCTTTTGAGCTGAACTTCTTATTAGCTTCAAACAACGCCTTAAAGTTAAATTTCAAAGGTACTGACTTTTTGTTAATTGTTACTTCCATGAGTTAATCTCCTAATTTTTATGTAGAGGGCAATAGCCCTTATTTTCCTGAATCGTCCGTGCCGAAGTTACCAGTAGTTTCACCTGGACGTTCGAACTCATACAATTCTTCAAGTGATGATAGTTGCTCATCAGAAAGTGGGAATGTACCATCTTTCAACTTGTCCAAAATGTTCAAAGTATAGTCGGCGCTTACCAAATCATCACCATCATCAATATCCAAACTATCAACAACGCCATAACCAAACATTGCTGGGAATACTTGATGTGTTGGTGCGTCTGCTGCGTCGCTTTCCTTTTCTTGGATAGCAAAGCGCTTGTCAGCAACCACTCGCCAAATTTTGACTTGGTTGCCGTTATGCTTTGCACTCTTGATGATGTCAATTGACTTATCACCTGGTACAACGTATGTCGTTAACTCGATTGAGTCTTCATTTGTTGAGGGCATTACAATACGTCCGAACTTTGTTTGTTCGTCAATTGAATCACCCTCAATACTTGTTGAACCATCAGTTTGCAAAGCCGGCAAGATTGCCTTACTTCCAACTGCTGCGGCTGTATCTTGAATAAAGTACCAAACTTTCTTACCAAGTGTTGGATTACCCTTCGTTGTTTCAACACCGTTATCTACGTATGCCATGTATGTATCTCCTTTTAAATAATTGCTGTCACAATAAAAATCACATGATAGACATCTCGACCTACCGAATCGTCGGTAATAGTGTTAGATGTCACTCGTGTGATTTGAGGTGTGGCGTGTTTAATTTGTGCTTTGACGTTGTATATTGCTTCTTCCAGCGCCGTTCTACTGTCAATTGAATAGAATAGATCAATTTGTAAATCTGTTGTTAGTACCTCATAACCATTCTTACCAGAGGGCGCGTCATCATCAAAGTGAGTTCCGATAACAATAAATGGTTCGGGGACTGTTGCATCAGGTAGCCGTGACTTGACTGGAATGTCACCCGTTTTTAGACTGTCACGAATACTGTTTATCAACGTATTCATTGGCGATATCATCTAAGCCCTCCTTTCAGTAGGTTTTGAAGCTTTTGGAATAGAAATGGTGACTCTTGTGCCATAGCCGGTCGCATAAATGACTTACCTGCCATCTTTCGTGTACCAAATTCCTGATAAACAGAATATTCAGCACTCGAAGTAACGTCCGCACTCAAAACTCCGGTTTTTTCTGAAGCAATGTGTTGTCTCAAATAACCTGTATCAACCGGTGCAAACTGTTTGGCTCTTGCTTCGACACGATTAGCCGTGTTCAAGATAATATCGCTAGCTTCTTTCTGAATAATAGCTGGTTGGCTGTTAAACTTCTTAATCAAAGTGTCAGCACCATCAAACGTGATTGTCATTTTTGATTTAGACATATTACACCGAACCTATAATGACAACCGTATTTTTTCGCGCTTGCTTGATAGCGTTCGGTTTACGTTTGATGACGCCATCTACAGCGTCTATCAAAACGTAGTCCATATTCGGAACTTTATTCTTAAAGTGGACTGCTTGAGCTCCTGATTCATACTTGCCAAAGACTCCTATATTTAATTCATCGCCGGCATCAGTAATACGACAAGGTAAATAATCAGTGGTAACAGGCACAACCTCATCGTCCCAACCATCATTGTTTGCCTTTTGATTATAAATGATTTTGATGCGGTCATTGTATCTCATCAGACAAACCTCGCTATACCATTACCACCCTTTTTCTTGCGATACTTGGATAGATAAGCAGCATAATCAGCCACATCATCATCAGACCAAGTAGCAGTTACATCACTCTCACCAGATGACTTCTTACCCTCATCACCAATGCGGTTAAAGCGCCTGATTGTGATTTCACGCAACAACCATGACATCTCATCAGGAAACGTTGTAGCGTTGTTTCCGTCCTGATTGATGTAGCTCAACAACCTAGCTTGACTATCTTCCAACAGCAGATTTAATAAATCATCTTGCTTGGTGTCCGTGATTGACACAAGCAGTTTGACTTTGGTTAAGTTATTAGTTTCATCTGCCATAGTTCCTCCTTGATGGGCTTCACACCCCATTCGACAGATTAAGCGTCTGTGTCGTTAATTTGAAGTTAAGATGCCGCAGTTACAGTCACAACAACCTTATCGGTCTTGCCCCCGTCCTTAGTTGTCACAGTAACATCCGCTGTACCAACTTTCACAGCCGTGATTGTTCCGTCTGGAGCCACTGTAGCAACCGTGTCATCTGATGAAGCATAGGTAACTGATTTGTCACTGGCATTTTCAGGGGCAACTGTTCCAGTTACTTGACGTGAATCACCAACTTTAATTGTTGCCGTCTTCTGTGACATCGTTACACCAGTAACAGCAATATTGTCACCAACCAAAGTAGCCTCGATAACACCATCTGGAATTTCAGCAAACAACTTGAATGCACCAGTGAATACTGATTCTAATGTCAAGTTAGATACAGTCTTGTCAGAAACAACGGCCAACAAACCTGTTTCATCTGTGTAATCTACAAATGAACCTTTCAATGGTGAATTAGCCATGTCAAGGTATGCCAACACAATGTTATCAACGGCGGTAGTATATACCTTACCTTGTGGAATTGAACCCAAGCCAATCACGCGGTCTGCACCAATAAAGTTTTGCAACAACGTCATTCCGTATGCGTTTGATGCGTCAGCTTGAATTGGCTTACCTGACATGAAATTAGCGACATCCATTGGATTAACAAACGAAACAAATGATTCCCCTTCAAATTCTGGAATTAATTGCAATTTACCCCAAGATTGTGACAAAGCAACTTGAAGGTCATTTGAGTCAATTTTAGTTTTAGTTTCACCCAGTGATGATACAAAGTCATTCTTAACGCCTGATTGAATTTCACGCATCAAGCGCTTGTCTGATTGGTCAATAGCAATATTTGCACCGTGACGTGCCACGGCTTCAGCAGAAACAGCACGGCGCTTTTTCAACCATTCAACCTTAACGGTACGGTCAAGCGCACGAGTTACCTTTGACAAAGGAATTGTTTCACCCTCACCAACCGTTTCCGCTGTGTCCATATCAACAGCCCACTTATACAAATTAATTTGCATATCAGCTGTCATTGGTTCTTTTCGAGTTACACCCAAAAGGGTTAATAGATCATTGATTGATGTTCCAAATTTGTTAACGAAGTCAATAGACTTAATCGTTCCCAAATCAGCCATCACGTTTAAATTATTTTCTGCCATGCTTATAATTCTCCTTATTTAAATAGATTAATGTTTTCAGCAATCAGTCTCTGGCGTTCAACTGTGTCGGCTACTTTCAAAATTTCGCTTTTAGTTAATGTTCCAGTACGACCGCCTGCTTTTGGATTGTTGCCTTTAAGCTTTTCATTGACAGCAGCTTCAATAGCCTTGTCAAATTCTGCTTTGATGGCACCGATATTATTTTTTGTTGTTTCAGCATCTTCTGATAGCACCATGTCAACAAACGAATCTGGCAGACCGTTTTCTTCAAGCTGGTGTTTAGCCTCATAGCGATACTCACGCAAATTGATTTCTTTTTCACGCTTTTCTAGCTCATCTTGACGTTTGGTCGCCTCTGCCTTGGCTCGTTCCTCGGCTGACATCTTGGCAAGCTTAGCAGCTTCCGACTTGGCTTCTTCAAGTTCTTTGTCTTTAGCTTCCTGCCACTCTGCCTGCTTTTTAGAAAGTACCTTAGCAACACGACGTTCAACTTCCTTTTCCGCAGCCTCTTGTTTAGCTGCTTCAAATTCTTCTGGTGTCATTGTTACCTTGTCTTCGGCACCTGGCTCTTTAGCTTGGTCTGGATTTACGTTTGGATCTACTGCTGGTTCAGTCATAGTAATGTTTCTCCTTTGTACATCAGTTGGTACAGTACAGCCCACCTTGAAGCACGCTCATCTCCGCCAACCAATCCGCTTTAGTTGTTTTGAATAGATTTAACGACGTGTTCAGGTCGAACGATTGTAATTAAAAATCCCAATCCATGTCCGGTAAATCATCTACCGTGTCTGAATCGAGATATTTATTATATTTAGTTAGATCACTAGCCGCTGGTACGATTGTACTTCGACAGTTAGGGTGCATTGCTGGTGCATTCGTACCAGGCATAAACTCGCTTAGTGGAAATGTCTGGCCATTCATCTCACGACAGATTGATGAAGTGCGTCTATCCAACACAGCCACAAACTCATACTCTTTAACGCCCATATTGTCGTATCGTTTTGCAGTTGAAGCATTAGCAACGTACGTAGATTCAGTGCGTACTAGCCGTTCTGTATTTGGTTTTGTGCCACCAAACGTATCACGCAACTTCTTAGCCGTGACACGTGGATTAGTGCCGTTAATAGCTGCCTTAACCAGCTCATCTTTCAACTTGTTAGCTAGAACATCATTATCACGCCATATTCTTTGTGAATAGCTAGCACCACTCCATTCCATTTGTAGGATTGATTCAATTTCACGTTCATTCAGTGTTTTAATTGCATTACCAACCGACAAAGCGCTGTATATATGCACTTTCTTTAGCTAGATATGCGGTAAACGTTTCTGATTGAGCGTTGCTTGCCTGTAATATCCTAAAATCAATCTCTAGTTTCAACAGTTCTAATCGACTAATTTTAGATGTCATGTACTGTGCGTTCAATCGCTTTAATAGCTCTGGATTGTCCTTGTTTGACATTCGATAGGCGTTTGCACGTTTCACATAGTCGTCAAGGTCAACAGCTCTCACACGCTTTCTAGCTTCGTCATACGAGATTGTATTCTTATCTGCATACTTCTCATAGAAATCATCTATCTTGCGTGAAATATCATCAGAAGCGGCTTGATACTCTTTCAACATGGCATTAGTCAGCTCTGTGTCTTTGACATCTAACAAGTCCATAATTGCCTTTGTGCGCTTTTCCCAATAATTATCAGCCATTTACACCACCATCATCAGGTTTCAACTGTGAGTAGCCGGTTTGTGTTTGAAAACTATCAACATCTTGCAGCTTTTCATCGGCCAACCGTTTCATCTCTGTATCAGCGTCAACACCTGTAAATGTCTCAAGTAGCGAGAATAACGTCTCGTCACTGATAACACCATATAGCTGTTTAAGCTGCGATACACGCTCTTCATCATTCTGCGGCACATTAGGCGTGAACTTAACTTGAATATCGTTAATCAAGTCATACAAGCCCTCTTGCTTGCCTGTTGTTGATACGCTGTTCTTGATAGACCACACATTACCAAGTAAACGCAAGCGACGCATAATCCCACGTGTCATTAGACGTTCTTTTGTCTTACGCAGATTATCGTTACCCATTAGCTTGTACTTCATAGCTTCACCGGACTGTGTTCCGGCAAAGTTCTGGTCATTGGTATCTGGTGTAAACGTGAAGCGTAGAATATCATCAACTAACCGTTTTTTATAGGCTTCGGCACCGGTTGAATCATATTCTTTAGTCAAATAAAAAGCATTCGGATTGGGACCGTCTGGATCGCTATTATTGTCCATTATCAGCATTCGAGCTTTTTTCATATCCTCAAACACTGACGTACTAGAATTTGCAGTCAGTATTGGTTTACCGAAATCATCAAGCAGCGGTTCACCATCATCGTCTAATTGATACTCTGGCTCCGCTGTTCCCGTTACTGGATTACCAATCAGAACCAGGTAAGCATCGTTCATATCTTGCTGAAAGTTGGCTAGTTCAGACTGTGATAGGTCATAGGCATCAATTCCATCTAGAACGCTTTCAAAGTCGCCCAATCGTTCCTCGTTGTTCTTGTACTCGTTGATTGGCACACCGTTGTACATGTGCTCGGCAACGTCAACAAACGTCATGCTGCTAAACGAAGATGATTCGGACTTGTAGTAATATATCCTGTCTGCTGTATAGACCTCCACAAAGCTTTTTGTATCGCTGTCACTATAACTAATTTGATAGAAGCGCACACCAAACAATGAATTAGCAGCAATCGTATCATCATAAACGACAAATGTTTGCTCTGGTTCAAGTTTAGTAATGCGCTCTTGTGCGTTAGTGTCTGAATAGACAAGCTCGTATGCACGTCCGTATATGCTCAAATCTGTTTCAAGTAATCCATCGTGATAATCAGCGCCGTTTTGCTTTGAAAAATCGTTAATCTTATCAAGCAAGTTTTCACTTTCGCTGTCATAAGTAATTGGATTACCCAACATATACCCTTGCATGAATACCGTGATGTATTTAGCCCAATCACTAGCAATGCGATTATCGGCACGGTCTTTATCTCGCCCTGTATCACGATACTTGATGTTGTTGTCAGCCAAATAATAGCGCTTCAACTCTTGCAAGCGTGTTAACTGCCTAGATTGAAATGACGTGATGTAATCATTGACCTTTTCAATAAATCCAGTCGAACCCATGTCAACAATATTTTCAAAGTCATTTGCCGACATTTTAAACACTTCATTCGCTTGCGGTCCAAACCTTGTTTTAGTTAAAAAATCTATTGTCATAATTACCTTCCTAATCCTAATTGCTTAAATGCTTCCATGCGATCAGTTGTGCTCTTTCTAGTCATGATTAGTGGCTCTGCTGCATATCTCATTGCGTCCATCAAGTGGTTGTTTTTATCAACAGCCTTACCAACCCAACCACCTTCTTTGTCAGTATCATAAACATACGAGTTAAGTTCTTCTATGGTGTGTTCAAGCGCAGGTAACACATGTATTTTGAAGTCTTGTAAATAGGTAACACCAAACATGATTTCGTACTTGTGTGCACGTTTCATACCTGATATTCCTTTGTTCTTCAATTCTTGTATCATGCGGTCGCCACCGTTAGCATAATCGGCTCTAATATCACCTTGCTGATAGCCATGAACATACAGCCATCTAAATATTTCATCAGTTAGCATGTGCTGCTTATACATTTCTTTGTAGATATAAACATCTTTTGTCCTAGTATTGATTGCATATTCGATAAATGCTGTCGGGTCTGGTCCATATCCCCAGTCCATTCCACGTACAATACGAGCGTCTTTAATAACTTCTCTAACATCAAACTTCTCAACAACAGTGCTTTCATATATCAGACCCTCCGCAACGCCCCACTCACCATCAACAGCAACTCTTGCACGTCTTGGATTGCGCTCTTTCATCTCTAAAAGACGATTGACATAATCTTCATCAAGAAATGGATTGTCTTTGTAGGTGGTTGTTATGGCTAATGAATTATCAACCCTAGTATCTTCATCAAAGAATTTAGTTTTCAACCAATGGCGTTCGTTCCAGGGATTAAACGTCAACACTGTTTGATAAAAACCGTCCGGATCATCAATCACACCACGCATTGATTCATCAACCGTTTCAAATGATTCTTCTAACTCCATTTGATAGGCTTCTTCTACCCATAATCGGCATAAGTTACCTGTCTCCACAGATATTGACGTGATAGACAATGGCTTGTCAGCACCACGGAACAGTATTTTTTGTCCTGTTGGCTTATATGTTATTTCAGGAAGTGAACCGTTGAATTGAAAAAGGTTACCAACGCCCATGCGATTAGCAACCTTTTGTAATAATGTGAATGTTGATTGTCTGTTAGTGTTTGCGTATCGTCTCAATACAAGCCAATTAACGTATGGTTTAGTCACGATATCAAGAATAACCTTAGTGGCTACTCCCTCACTCTTGCCACTACCGCGGCTACCTTTGTAAGCTATATATCTTGCTTTGCTATTGAACAAAGGTGCATAAGCCTTGCTAACCATTTTAGGTAGATTCCAATTGATTACAGCCATTAGATATCCTCCTCAAATGGTTGTATGTTGATTGATATATCACCATTGCTTCCGGATAACAGTTCAGCTTTCTTTTGTGCGATGTCTGCCTCTGCACTCAACTTGCGTATCTGTTGCTCAATGAGTTTGTCATTATTTGGATAACGTTTCATAATGTCCCGCATAGCGCTAATTTGCGTCTTAAAGTCAGCGGTTTTCTCAGTCTTCTCTACACCAATTGGGGTTGCCACAACGACGGTCTCTGTTATCTCACCAATAACTATTCCTGTAAGCCTTTCAAGTATTTGCTGAGCTGTCAGAATATTAGGAGAAGATATCTGATCCATGCGTTTTTCTATGTATGATTTTATTCCGACATTTTCCGACATTTCAGATGAACGGGCTTTAGCATACGCTTTGCTATATCCAGCTGTAATAGCTGACTGCATAGCGTTTCCAGTCTTGATATACTCATCAGCAAACTTCTTCTGCTTTGGTGTTAATTTCATGTCATTGTGTCACCTCCTTTCAGAAATGCTAATTAAATGTGTGTACCTTACTTCCCATTAACAATTCCCGCATTATTTCTAAACATATCCGTTGCAATGTCTTTAATCTCAAACTTATCGTAGTCAACATTAGGTGCAGACATTTGTTTGTCAATTCCTAACGCACTACTTATCCGCTTGCCTACTACACTGATTGCTTTGTTAATACCTGTCATCACATTCTTAATTGCATTCCAAACATCTTCTGCTTTATGTTTATTGTGTAAATACATTTCATGCCTAGCTCTTTTCAACTGTTTATGTCTTGGGTGTCCTTGTTGCATAACATTCTCCTCATTCACTGCAAAATAAAAAGCGCTTATAGCGCTTGGTTAATCTATCTTCGATTTTTGAAATGATAATATACAGCCGCCACAATCATCATAATTAGCATTAGTGCAGCCAGTGTAAGATACAAAAAGAAAGTATCTGCATCAGTATTTTTTGTTGTCGCAAGATTTAGCATATCGTCCCCCTCCATCTGCTCGTTCTGTAATTATACTACTAGAGAGACGAGAGTTGGATTAGAAACTAAAAAATGTTTATTTGCCTGACATTTGTTGAAGTCTATCAAATGCTTCACTATCTTGTAGGACTTTATAAAATTCGGTATCTCTTTCAGCCGTCGAAATAATTAAACTCTCGCTGCTCTCAACATGCAAAGATTGAATTTTCTTTCTTAATAATTCCGTAAATGGTTCTCCAATTGCTTTTTTAAAATTAAACCCTAATATTTGTAGTACTTGCAGAGTATTTTGTGAAATCAAAGGTTCAATCATATCAATACTTTGTAGTAGATCTCGATTATCATCTTCACCTTTTGAAGCAAATTCTTTGATTACTGGTAAGACTGTTTCGCCAACAAATTCAATGTCATTTTCAGACAATTTTTGAGTAGCTAACTCACGTTCAAAAGCTTGTGAAATAAGTTCCAACTCCTGTTTCTCATCAATTAATTCTTTAATTATATCAGTCAATTCGGCAATAGTTTCTGTGTCAGATTTTTTCGCCTTTGATGTCTTGATTTTCTCGAACACGACTGAAGCAGTGTTTCTTACAGCTAGTTCAGCCAGTCTGGCCGTCATTTGCATCATTTCTGGATCCATTTTAATTACCACCTTGTTATTTTTAAATTCATTATAACAATTAGTGTTCAACGGGACGAGAGCAAATGAAGAATTTTTATACGACCAATTAGAAAATATCCTACATGTACTATAACTCATATCATTCTCCTAAACGTGCCACTGATGACCATCTTTAGATTTGTCGGCCCATTCTACTTTTCGCCAACTCTTGTCCCAAGTAGCTGGTTGATGACAATCATAATATCTTGTGGAATGTCTTTCTGATTTCCATTTCTTTTGAGCCATCACTAATCGTTTGTGGTGTCGTCGCCGATTTCCTTTGCGGTACCAAGAATAGTTGCTCCAATCATGCAGAAACACTTTATAAAACTTATACATAGAAATATCCTTTCAATCATGATTTAAACGTGCCACTCGGCAATTAACTTGTCACTATCATATTCAAGTGCGTATAGCTCTTTCTTGGATAACGTCCAACCGTTCATGATCTCATAATTGTCATTTGGCTTAACTGTTCCAAGTTGTCGACTAATCACGCCACCCTCATCAACTATCTTTTCCTTGTGGAAGTGACCCTTGTGAATTTCACGACTGTGAGATAGTGACCAGACACCACCGAACTCATTTGCAAATAGCATAGGCAAGTTCTTAGGTGCTAAGTCGCCATGAGCTAACATGATACCCACGTTATCCAATAAATAAGCATCACGAAATTTGATGTTATTTTTGATAACGACTTGTGGGTACCTGGCTTTCAAATACTCCATGAACATGTACTCCATGTTGCCTGAATGATTGCCAGCCATTTGTTTGATGTGAAGTGTTGTACTGTTTTGCAATGAAGCAGTTATCAACACGTCAAAGAACTGTTTAGCGTCCTCAACGGCTTGTACCATATTAACTTCATCAAGCAGCGTGCCTTTTAAAGTCTGTGACGACCACATCTGACTAGAGTGGAATAGATCACCCAGCTGTTCAATTACAATCGTTTTGTAACCTTTATTGATAAGCTCTAATAGCCTATCTAAGTGACCTTTAACATCAAGCATGGTAGTTATACCAAAATGCAAATCAGGAAGCGGTACAACCAAATTGTGCGTGTCTCGTGCAACCTGTTTAACTGTGTACGGCTTAATGTCTGATTTGAACAGGTTAGCAATATCTTGTGGCGTTAATTCATCATCTAGCTTTGGTTTAACATTAACCTTTAACTGGAAGTTCCACTTTGGCCCATTATCTGTTGGTGTCGTCCATTGGTTTGGAATTGCTGACACGATACGCCAGTCGTTGACATCAAGATTAAGATATTCAAGAATATCCTCCGGTGTCTTTTGTGTTTGCTCATTCAGTAGTAGATACTTGGCTGTGATTTTAATATCATCAACCTTACCATCATTACCATAGCTATATTTAGGCTCAATACTAAAATGGTCGTTTTCACTATTGTGGTTTTGTGGCGCTTTTACACTTGCGTATCGTTGAACGGAACGTTGCGCATAATACACACCTGTTTCATCATAAAGTTTTTCAACTATACTTCTTGAATCAAGTCCTTGTTCACTCAATTCTTGAACACGCTTCTTTAATTCATCAGTCCATTTTGTGTAGCCCATTATTGCCACTTCCTATCATCATAAAAGGCATCTTTGCGCTTGTCTGTATTAGACTTGCGTTTAGATGCCTTCTTGTGTTTCTTATTATATTTTTGTTGCCTGTCTAGCCTGCGGTAGATGTTTAACTCATCAATGCTTGCGACAAGTCCATAATCGCTATCTATTTTCATATTTTTCTCCAAACAAAAAGCTCAACCTATTGTCAGATTGAGCTTTTGTGTTATTTAGTTTATTTTTGGCTAGCCTTACGTAAGAAAGCGTAATATTCATACAAAGCCAATGCAACAAACATTGCGAACGCAATATAAATTGAGCTGGACACCGCTGTTACTGCAACGACTGTCAATCCAATCGCTGAGGTTGTGAAAATCAACGAAAACTTTTGTAATTTTGTCAGCTTTTCGGTATCCCCCTGAAACGAAACAGAGGTCATAATAACACCAACCAATATCATTAAACCAAAGAAAATATGTAATGCAATCATGAATATCTCTCCTTTACAAACATTATATTATAAAAATAAATATAATGCATGTGAGACTAATTTGTCAAGTAAAAAACGCCTATCAAGGCGCTTTGAATAAGTGACCGCTGTTTGCTATTTCACTCACCGTTAATTTGTGAAACGATCACTCATAATAGTATAACACTGTGTACGCAATCGCAGGCAAGCGACTGCTATTTTTTTAACCACTTATAAATAAAATAAAAAATTGCAGACAATGGAATAGCCAAAATTATTATTGCAATAGCATATTGAGTAATTATGTTTTCCATTTCGCCTCCTAATTAACTCTCAAGAGATTTTTCTATAACCTTTTGTGACTTTAGCATTTCTTGTTCGTGTAGAGCGTAGTCGTTAAACTTAATTCTTAACAAATCAATGGGATCAATATTTTCTCCAGAAAAATCATACTTCAACGAACTTGCTATCATTGCAACGTATACCAGAGACGACATGTCAGATGATTTGTCTTCACTTGTTTTAGAATCAGCTGAGTACAAACTCTGAAAAAATAGCCCCATTAGTTTGACTGTCTTTGGTGAAGAGTATCCAACAGTATTGTTTAACAATTTTTGAATGCCTCCATTTTTAGACATTTTTTCTACTTTGTTTGGATCGTTTAAAATTTCAACCCAACCAATCAACACCTCTTGCATTTTCGAACCGCTATTCTGCCTGAAAAAATTATCAATTTGCAGTTCCTTTGTATGCGTGAAATTTCTTTCATCTCTTATTTTATCAGACACCGAATCCGGAATTTTTTTAACAACAGCAATCAACCAAATAGCGGCTATAACTCCTAATGATTGAATAATCAAATCCAAACTAATCATATTAATATCTCCTAAAATTTATATTAATATCACTATATCATAATGATTAATCAAAACTGCTATTAAGTTGTGCGGACGTACCGCAATGGAAATAGAGAGACTCGAACTCTCAACATCTGCCATGCAAAGACAGCGCTCTCCCAATTGAGCTATACTCCCATAATGATAGATATTCCAAACTATCTTATTTTTACATACACAGTGGCTTTTTCCGAAGCGTGTGTAACGTTGCTTTTAATGGATGAGCAATAACCACAAATAAAAAACAAGACTTAAACCGGGAGAGGACAAGTCTTGTTAGTAATAAAACCAGGTGATTGCTCACCGTAAAACATTAAAGGAAGCCTCATTAGGAAGCTATGAAGAGATTTGTAAACGTGATTGGCAGCGCTTACACGACTATAATAGTACTTTGTTAAATAAATTTCAAGCTTATTTATTAAAAAAAACAAGAACATCGTCAGTGCTCTTGTTTAGTGTCGATATTCCAACCGGCTTATTTTATGGTGAATACATACTCCCCAGGAGTATTCAGAGATTGTGGGCTTCTTTGGAAACTACCCACATGTGAATTATACTACCAATTCACTGTTTTTATTAATTATCTGATGATATAAATATAGCACCGTTTTTAAGTCATTTTACGACATAAAAGCGACACCATTTTGATACTCTTAGTTATCCACAGTTTTTAGTCTTTGCTTGATGAGCGATGTTATTTCAGCTAAATCATTTATCGTCGCCTCTTTCTTGATAAAATTTGTGGTTTGTTCCTTACCTTTGTCGTACCAGAAGACGTTGCCGACTTCTCTTTTAAACCAGTTTACATATCGTTGCCCTTGCCTCGTGCTAATTCCAGTCACTGATTCAATTGCCAGCCAATCTTGACCTAAACGTTTGTCAAAATGCAATTTAACGACATTACATATTTCTGCCTCAAATGAATTTTCAATTCTTGTCACTAATCTTGTGGCATAGGTTAGATCCGCACGACATTTATTAAGCACAACGTCCTGTTCTTTTCTGATAATCATATCGTCAACAGGTCGAGTATGTTTGTTTTGCGCGCGGCCACCCCCAATATTTTCATCATTATTAGTTGGCGTTTCAATTTCTCTTATTCTGTCATTAACCTTGCGTTGTAATCGACCAGAATAATAATCGTACAACAGTTTATCAACTCTATCCGCCAATTTCCGCTCTTCTTTCTACATGTTATAATATTAAAAACGTCAGGAGGTACTATGACCTTATTACTACTTCACGCTTTAATTTACTTTATGATTTTTCTATTGGTGATAACTCTGTGGATTGGCTTTTTAATACATAGCCATGGCACGAAAGCGATTTCGATTTTCGGTATAACGATACAAATATTGATACTTGTCTACATAAATCACTTATAGTGAGATCGCATTTCTGTTACAAATTTCATCACAATATGCAACGCTGCGACCATTGCTGACACTAACATGCCAGACTCAATCGCATGCTGTAAGTTGTGCCCTATTTCAATCATTTAAGCACCTCGTAAATTGCCCAAGTAATTAGCAAGATTACTATTATCGCACCCAACAAGACTGTGGAAATTG